>VWZD01012701.1:0-50741 GCA_013396695.1 Sakesphorus luctuosus
AGGACTCTTTCCTCCTCTCCCCCGGATCAGCATCAAATCCATTGGCATCAGCGTGAGGCCAGGACAAACCAGCCCGAGGCTGGTGGAGCACCTCCTCTGCAGGGGCTGGCATTGCCAGAGGGGAGGTGTCTGCCCACCAGCTGGCTGGCTCCAGGGCAGGCTCTGGGTGCGGCAGGAGCCCCTGGTCACCTGTCCCTGCGCTGCAGGATGGTCACACAGCCCTGGGAGCTGGTGCAGCGCTGCAGCGGCGGCTGCTGCTCCACCAGCCCTGTCACCGGCTCCAACGTGAACACCTTGTCTGTGCCTTCCCCGTTCTCCTCACGGCCACCCAGGATGTAGATCTTCCCTCCACACACCGTCAGGCCACAGCTCTCCTGGAAGGCAGAAGGAAAGCCCAGGAGCTGAGGGATCACACCTCCAGCTTCGGGCAACTGAGCAGGGGGTTGAGTCGCTGCAATGAGCCCCACTGTCCCCTGCCCAGCAGAAGGGAGGCAAAGCAGGGAGGACAGGGGATGTCTGGCTCTCCAGGTGCTCCAATCTCACCGGTCACCAGGAGTTTAGGCACTTGAAATGCCTCAAGGCAGTGAAGGCACTGCTGCTCTTTCTGGCAGTCCCCCAGGCAAACCAAGGGCACAGGGAGCCAGACTGTGCCTCCCTGGCAAAGCCACTGACAAGGCTGCTTTCATGGGCATTTGAATTCAGACAATGGAACACTGTGTGCCATCATTCCTCTTCCTGAGCCACAGCTCCCGCTGCAGCATGGCTGGGCAGGGCACACCTGGGATGGCACTAAACCAAGATACCCAACCACCACCACACACAGACCAGGAGGACCCTCCCACTGAAATACATAATGGGCACAACGGGTCCTCACCACCAGTTGTTCCACCCCAGAGATCCACTCCACCACCATTAATAGCTGGTGCAGACCCAGCTGTCCAGGAAAACGTGAGTTTGCTGTAGGACAGACACCCACCAAAAGGAGGACATCCCTCCATGGACACTGATGGTGAGGACATGTGCTGATTTGCTCTGCACAGGCCATGTCCACATGCTCACAGCCAAACCCACAGTGTGTTTGCCTTGCCTGCAATCAGAGAGAGAAGACTCACAGCTTCTTTCCTAAAGCTCTTCCTTACCAGAGGCCCAGGGAGAGTGGCCACTTCCTGCCAGCTGTCTTTCCTTGGATCATAGCTGAAGATTTTGCTGAGGAGTCCACCTACAACATAAATGATGTTGTCCAAGCAGACAGCACTGATGCACCTCTGGGAAAAAGGAGTGGGAGACAAGAGCGTCCACTTGTCATCCTCTGGATCGTAACACTGCACCTGGGAGAAGAAACACAGCTATGGGAACATGAAGTCACCACATCTCCCTGCCTGGGGGAAGCTGTTCCTCACTAGAAATAAAAGTGCAGTGAGACAGAAACACAGGGGGCAGCTCCAACACCCAGAGCAGTGAGCAAAGCCATGAGGGGTTCCAGCACTCCTTCTTGCACTCAAGTGTCCCAGACAAACTACAGGCTGTGCTTGACCCAGACAGCACTGGGAGATGGAGTTAAGAAGCACTGACAGCTCTTGCTGCAGCTCAGGAGACCAGAAGCAGAGTGTGTGCCTTGCAGATGCACATCCAGGCACGAGGAGCATGTTGCTGCTGATGTGAACACCCACAGTATGGAAGGTTTGTTCCAGTGATGTCCCAGGGCTGAGCAGGCACTACAGAAAGCACGTCTAACATACTGTCATCTCCTGACACTTTCCCTCTCTGGTCCCTACGTCTCCCTGGCTTCTCTTTAAATGCATGGCATCTTATTATAACAGAGCTTTCATTAGTCTTCAGGGAAAAAAGGCACACTTGCAGCTCAAGGACAAGCCCATTCCCTGTCAAACTTTGTTTTTCAGGTGTCTGTCCATTGTTGATGCCTCAGCAGTACCTTGTCCGTGTTAGAGGTGTCATCCACAGCCCCTCCCAGCACGTAGAGCTTGTTGAGGCAGGAGACCACGGCGGCCGAGCTCACGGCCTGGGGCAGCGGGGCCAAGGTGGCCCAGCTGTTGGAGAAGGTGTCATAGCACTCCACGCTGGAGAGGCGGTAAAAGCCATCAAAGCCTCCCACAGCATAGATCTGTCACAAGAGGAGCACAGCAGGGTGATTAGAAACTCCTGGACTGGCCCTAATGGGCTGTGCTGTCACAGCCCAAGGGAGGGCAGGGGAGGACTTGGCCAGAACAACATCCACCCACAGGAACACCTTTAAAGGTCCCTTGCTCACCTTGCCCTGGAGTGTTGCCATCTTGTGCCTCCATCGGCCTTTCTGCAGACAAGCCAACTTGATCCAGACGTTCAGCTGGGAGTTCAGCATCCAAACATCACTGCTGCTGATGTGTCCCCCTGGAAAAGAGGGATGGGGAGGGCTGGTGTGACCCCAAGGACAGCCCCACCACTTCACTACACCACAGTATTGCACAGCTCCTCCAAGCAATGCAGCAGCTGAGGCCAGAATATGGTTATGGGGTTAAGGCCACATAAACTCAGCCTCCTGAGGGAGGTACTGCCCGGGATTGCAGCCCTTGTCACACTGCTCCATCCTGATACAGAACTCAGCTGACAGCCGTTGTATTCCAACTCAGGGACAGGCAGGGACTCTAGTGTTTTAGGAAACCCTTCCTGACAGCACCCACCAAAACCAGCTCATTCCACAGCTGAGCACTTTTGAGAGATGCCCAGCAGAAGGCAGAAGGTTTTTTATACTGCCATCATTCCCCTCAAAGGTGGAATTATTCCTTGGGACAGAACAATCCAAGCCACCAAGGCATAACCTTCACCAAGAGGTGATTTTGCTCCAAAGCTAGGATGCATGTAAAGGAGTCCTGGTGAACAGACCTACAGAGCGTCTGTCCAAGCAGCATTTGTGCTGTCCTTTGTCACCAGGAAGGGACCATCTGGGCCAGGCTGTCTCACCTGAAATGTACACGTCGTTCTTCAGTGTGCAGGCAGCAAACTCAGACTTGGTGTAGCCAGGCACGCTGGAGAGGGCTGTCCACTGCCTGCTTTCGGGGTGGTACAGCTCTGTGAAGGGCAGCTTCAGATGGCCCTTCTTGTCACAGCCCCCAATGACAACAATGACCTCTGCCAGCTCCATGAACCTGCACCATGAAGGGTATGGGTAAGTCCTGGGCCAGCCTATTCCCTTCCCTCATTCCCCATGCAATTTAGGGCATCAGCACCACAGTCCTGTAGACAGGGAAAGGCCCTCTCCTGCAGCAGCTACTGCTTTTCTGGGCAAAGCATTTCCGCCCTGCACCTCTCCCTTTTGTTGCCACCATCAGATCAAAGGCACCTCCCAGCTCGGGTGGGAACACATCCAAAGCACACAGGGAAAGGAAATGGGAACGACCTTTAAAAGTCCGTGGTGACACTGCCTCCTGCCACTTACCCTCCCCCTGCCAGCACAATCAAGCCCAATAATCCTCAGGAGCGTGGAAAGCCACTCCTGGCAGCCTGCCTGGGGCAAACTTTCTGCCTGGAGAGAAGTGTTTCCAGGAAATCTCTCTGCCTTTCCAGCCCTAATAGCAACGAGCAGACGAGGCAGTTGGCAGGGGAAAGGAAATCCTGCCAACTAGGAGGTGGTGAGAAAAGAACCCCTCTGCAAGAGGGGAGGGCAGAGGAAGGAGGAGGATGAAAGAGGATTGAAAGGCTTGGTCCAGTCCTCAGCTCTTCCATGCTTTGTGCAGGCTGAGACAATTCACTAAAGACCAAAGGTGCCTGGCCAGCATCTCTTCACCTTCTTGCTGTTCATCAGTAAATCAATGGAAAGAAAAAAAAGAATAAACATAGTAATTTGGGGGATGCCTAGGTGGGTAGCTGGGCAATGCTTTTTCCCCCCCCAGATATTTATTCCTAACCCTGCAGCAATCCCTTTGAGGCAGCACCATGCTGATGGCCAGCAGGACTGAGATGGATCCAAGGCTTCCTGTTAACAGTCTGAGAAGGTGAGAGAGAGCTCAAAAGAGATGAAATGACACCAGTGACAGAGCTGAGAATGGAAACCAGGTCTCAGCCAAGTACTCTACCCTTTGGGGGAAGCAGATAGAAATAAAGAGCTGAAACATCTCCTCCTGGCCATGGTCTGGACACCTCCCTGGACAGGATCGTTGAACACCTGCTGTGATTAGAGCACAATGGCAAAAAAAAGCATCACATGCATTAAATTTCCCAGGAATCCTTTAAGCCAGGCACAACTCCAATGCCTTCATTTTGGGAACAGGGAGGCCAAAAGTGAGGCAACATGAGGAGGGGGGTAAAATAGAGAAAACGAAAAAAAAACAACCCAAGAACCATAAGCTACATGAACTATCAAAGAAAGGATCCATCAGCTTGCTCCATGCTGGGCAGAGAAGGTGGTGCTGTGTTTTACCTCCTGGGCCGGGAGCGCAGGGAGCTGACCTCGTTCCCCAGGATGAAGCACTTGCGGGCCTCGTGCAGGAGAGGGATGCACTCCTTGGAGTCCTGGATGAGTCCATCCATCTCCACCTTCTGCAGGAAGTAGGTGGGGCTGAGCAGGGGCAGGCGCACGTGCTCCAGCAGGTCCCTCAGGGCTCCCTTGCGGGCAGGCACGTCGTGCCGCACCCAGCGCATCACCGCCTCGAACACCACCTCCTCCCTGGGCACCACCAGCTGCTCGTCTGACAGGTACCCAACCAGCTCCTTCACACCCATCTCCAGGAACTCCTCGTGGCATGACACCTCCACGAAACACTCCAGCATGAACCTCCTGCTCTTCTCCGTCAGGGATGCGATGGAGAACGAGTCAGCAAACTTCATGATGCCCAAGCAGTTGCACGGGTGCAGCTGGCCCTCAAGGAAGGTGACACAGGCATCCCTGAGCCTGGAGATCTCTAGCAAGTCAGACAGCTCCAAGATGCCTTCGACATTGTCCTCCTGAATGACAATGTTCCCCCCATACATATAATCCAGAAGGAGGGACATGGTGGAAGCAGAGATCTTCTGGATGTTAATAGTGTCCTGGTGGCCTTCCTTGAGACTGCCACCAAACATGGCCCTGAAATAGGTGCTGTTGGCTGACAGGGTGGCCCTGTGGCAGGGGAATTCCTGTCCCTCAATCAGCAGCACTACATCCGTGAAGGTGCCGCTGTGCCGGAAGGAGTTCAGTGTCTGCAGGATTTGCTGGGCGTGGCAGGAGCCACTGCACAGCTTCACATGCAGCTTGTCTTTGCCTGGGTCCCGGGGCACTTTTTCCAGGCTGCTTGTCCTCAAACTGGATTCTTCTTTCATCACTCGATGCATCCTGCTTGGGAAGCAAGGCAGGAGACAAGAGGTCAGCACACTATTCACACATCTGCTTGCAATGGTCAGCAACATCCTGGTTTCTGCATCCTCCTCAGTGCCATGAGGAAGTACAGAATCCAGCCAAAATATAATCAGGCTCTGGCCCCTCATCCACCCACAACTCCTCCACAGTAACTAACACTTCCTCCAAACCACAGCACAGCAACAGGCACTGTGATATTCTCAATCCAGCCCCATTTTAGCAGGCAAACTGCTTGTAGGAGATGTTCCTTCTGAGGCTGTTGCCTTCCCCAACCTGTGCAAAGCTACTACCTCAACACCCTTTCCTTTCTTTCTGATGTCTCTCAGCTCTTATGAGCTGATTTCCCCACCCTCTTGTGTGCTCCACAGTACAGCCCAGCTGAGAGCAATGCAATGTTTTGACTTTTGGGACCCACCATGTTTCCCCAGAACCCAGAGGTAAGGCTATGAGACTGAGATTTGCCAAAGGTTGCTACGGCATGACCTGCCCAAAATCAGGTGAGATGCTGCATCTGACATCTCTCTGTGCTAGATGGAGTATCCAGATGATTTTCAGTGTTTCCTGAAGGACTTCATGAAGCACAGCAGACTTCTCTCAGTCAAGCTCTAACAGTTCACAGCTCACACCGATGGCACAAGCAGCAGGACCCAGCCCTGAGCCAGAGCAGAGCTCCTGATCTCAGCCATGTACATTTTACCTTGCTTATCTAAGGCTCTGTAACAGCAAAGAGCCCATCTAGGGAGGCTCAGGCTCTGCTCTTAAGGGCCCCCCCAAGTCAGGCTCTAGAGCATCTCACCACAAGCCTCTGACAGGAGCACAAGTTCCCTCTGGGGTGAAAAGTCACCAGAAAATCAGTGGCTTTGTGGTGTCCACACACTCCCTGCAGGAGGACAGGGAGCACATCCCTGGAGGGGGATCACCTTGAATTTCTCATGAGTCAACCCCCCCGGCTTAGCCTTAGTCCTTCATCTGTTCCTACACCTGCATCTCCTGCACAGCCACGTGTGACCACATCCCCCAAAGGAGCTCAGATTCCCTCGTGCTCCAGAGGACACCTCCTGCTCCTGCACCTGCACCAGGTGTGTGGGACAGCCACACCTAGTCCTGAAAATCTTCACTCTGCCACCCTGAGAAAGCATCACTGAATCCTTTGTGCCTTCAGAATCTCCGGCAGAGGGAAAACCCCTTTGCCGGTGCCCCCAGGGAGCTGCAGAGACCCAAAAATCAGGGAAGCAGCACGACAAGCCCTACCTAAACATCTGAGAACCCCCGTGGGAGTGGGTGAAGGTTCCAAACATGCCCAACACGCCACTGAGTGCTCGGGGCTGTGTGCAGAAGGGAACAGCAATCAGTTCCAAGTGTCCTAGAGAAGTTCCAACAAAGGCAGCTCCCTGGAGATGCCTTTGCGGAGAGCACGGCACACTCCCCGCTCTGGTGACACGCGGCTCCAGCCGAGAAGAAAATTATCTATATCCTTCCTCACTTTGCTCCCTGATCCACGCACATTCCCACGCCATCAGCGTCATGCACAGCTCACTGCTGGGAAGAGACAGCTCAGGCTGACCTCCTTACAGAGACACCACTCGCTCTCTCCCTGCAATCAATCCAAATGCCCTTCCACATCCCACATCACTCCTGTCTATCCACGAGGCAAGTGATACCAACTCCGAAGAGGAGTGTGTTTGCCCTACTGCCCTCCGCGGGTCACCCTCTCCCTCCAATTCCCACACAGCAGCAAATGCTGCTTTGGGAGTTTTTCGGGGTGTTTTTGCAAGCCCCCCAAAGCGCAGCGTGCAGCGTTAGAAAGCGCAGCGTTACCTGGCTCAGGAGTTCGTGTCCCGGTGGGACCCAGCACACACTCAGGCTGCCACTCGGAGCGCTCCCATCCAAGCTGGAGCTGCTCGCACGCTGGTCCCCTCCGCACAGCTCAGCCCTTCTGCACCGACGCTTGGGCGAGCACAAAAGCTTCGCCTTTATCCTCCCTGGCGGAGAGGTGGGGGAGAAATCCGCTTTTGTTCCTGCAGAATGACACGCCGGGAGCTCCGGGGCAGGAGCCAGCAGCTGTCAGCGACAGCCAGGGAGGAGCGGGACACGGCACAGCCAGCCCAGCGCAGGGAAAACACGGCACGCCAGGGCAGCTTAGGGGGCCGAGCCATCTGGAGAGCAAATTGAGGTCCAGGTGGAACGATTCATTTCACAGACACTCCGTCTTGCTGGAAACGCCACTAAAGCCGATAAATAAAATACGGCTGAAAGGAAGAGCAGAAAGACAAGTGGGGCAGGGACAGGCTGGGCCAGGGAGGAGCTGCAGTGTCCCTCATTAAGGGCTGATAATTAGGTAATTGTGGCCCCGAGGATAATAAGGACAGAAGGGGAGCTTTGCCCTATGAGGTTTTATGCACCCTCCCCTCTAACTCGATTCCGGTTGTTGGGTGGATTTCCAAGTGGTTCTGGCAGGGGGTCAGTGGTCACCAGGACATGCCCATGCTGTGATCTGCACCTCCCCACCACATGTCCAGCAGGAGCGTGTCCTATCCAGGACAGCTCCCTCTGCATTCCTGACTCCACCAGCCATGGTGTCCACCTTGTCACCGAGAGAGTCAGGACACCCTCCTTTCCCCCAAAGCCATTTAGCAGACGAAAGGGCCGTCACAACCTCCAGAAGAGACCAAAGCAGGAGAGCCAAGACAATGAATAAGGGCAGAAACGTAACTAGAACAGACAGAGGGCTCAGAAGGAAGAGTAGGAGAAAATTAGGAGGCTTAAGAGGGAAAAAACCCAACTTGGTTTCCTATTTCACATATGGTCAATACTCACACTGAACTTGAAACTTAGTCTGGAGCTTCAGCCAAGAAGAGGTTGTTGCACCAAGAGCCAAGGAGAAGAGGCACCAGCCTTCAGCCTCGTGCTGCTGCTGCTCTCACCATGGCTGGACTTTTCCTGCTGAGACTGGACTTTTAAAATTCCCAGTCATCCCAGCACATTAAGGCTGTGGAGAGATCTTTCCTATGGCAGCTGTGTAAGCCTTGGGCATGGCCACACCAGCATCCCTTCCCAGCCCCAGGTCTGGCAGATTGAAAGGACTGGAAAGGTTCCCAGGCACCACAAGAACTACCCCAGCTAAACGACTAAGCCCCTATTTACAAGGGCAGTTTTAGAGAGGAGAGAAAAAAACCCCCAAAAGTTAAATGGTACAATGCTGGCTGTCCCAGGCCCTTTGGGCTTTGAGCCAGCAACCAACCCTCAGCTCCTTTATTTGAGTAACAGACACACAAATGAGACACGACTCTCATTTGTCCCCTTTCTACTTTCCCCTATCTTTCCCTAGGGGACAACAAGGACAGCTCCCAGTCAGGAATTATTCAATACTGTGGGTATCAGGAGCTCCATTCCTTCCCCCAGGGCAGTTTTTTACACAGAACACTCAATTATACCCCAAAGCCAATTAAATTCATGCCACAGGACTTACTACTCATCACCAACCAGAGAAACGCTGCTGCGTTTACTTTGATCCCTTTTAACTACCAGTTACACTCAGCCTTCAGGACTGGAGAGAACAGCTCCTGAACAAGGCACAGTCACACCCAAAGCACCCTCTGTCCGCAGCTGGGAGAAGATCCTGGGGGGAAAAAAATCAAAAAATAGAACAAGCAGCAAGCAAGCCTTTCCCTTTATACACATATTTAGCAAAGGACTGCTCAGGACTTCCCAGGCCGGGTCTTGCATCTGGAGCCCTTGCTTAATAAGTGCCAACACACGGATGAGCCATGTATTCCTCTTTGAACTTACTTATGGGTTTTGGCCTCCAGGGCACCCTGTGGCAATGACTTGCATAATGTGTGTTAAAAATAAATTGCTTTCCATTTGTTTGGTTTAAAACTGCTGCCTGATCACTTCTGTGGGTGCATCATCATCCCCGTGGGGCCACAAACACTGAGAAATTGTTCTACAGTTACTGCCCCGCCTCAGGTCTGCACAGTCACCTCCTCTTCACACAACAGCTGCTCAGCTTCTGTCTGATAAAACCAGACCTGGAAAACCACAACAGAGTTTGAGTTGGAAGGGATCTTAAAAGTCATCCAACTTCCACCCCCTGCCATGGGCAGGGACACCTTCCACTATCCCAGGTTGCTCCAAGCTCCGTCCAACCTGGCTTTGGACATTCCCAGGGATGGGGCAGGCACAGCTTCTCTGGGCAACCTGTGCCAGGACCTCACCCTCACCCTTGTCCTGTCTCTCCATCCTTTGTCTCAAGCCCCTCTCCAGCTCTCCTGGAGCCCCTTTAGGCACTGCAAGGGGCTCTCAGGTCTCTCCACCCCCTTCTCCTCTCCAGGTGACCCCCCCAGCTCTCCCAGCCTGGCTCCAAAGGGGCTCCAGCCCTGGGGCAGCTCCGGGGCCTCCTCTGGACTCTCCAGCAGCTCCACGTCCTTGTGCTGTTGTTGCCCAGGGCTGGGGCAGCTCTGCAGGGTGAGGGGCTCACCTGAGGGGCAGGGGGGCAGAATGCACCTTGCACTCCTTAGATTTCCATGGACCCACTCCTTGAGCTTGTCCAGGTCCCTCTGGATGGCATCCCATCCTTCAGGCACGTGAACCACACCACACAGCTTGGTGTCACCAACAGGAGATGCAACACAACCACAATGAGGAACTGATCTCAGGAAGGACAGAACTCCAAACCTCCCTCTGGTCAGACCTTCAGCTCCCTCACAAAGCACACAAGGATCAGGAGGACCAAGGCAACATCATTTTGCAAGTGATGCCAGAACACAAAACCACATCAGACTGGCAGGGGAATACTGACAGTTTATTTCACAGAGCATTGCAGAGTTTATTTTGGGCTAGCTCTATTTTCATCAAAAAAGTATCATCCTTTTTTTTTAAAAAAAAAAAAAGGTAGCAAATATTCAGAACGGTAACAGTCAGTGCATTACACAGAAGTTTGGGTCTTGTAAAAAAAAAAAAAAGAAAGAAAAAAGTTAATTGTGGAAACAATTGTTGGATTGCTTTTAACACTTCCAAGCTTTTAAGCACTTCACCTCTCAATAAAGTCATCTCCAAGGATAAAAACAGAACATGCAGGTGATTATCAACAGATGCTGAGATTTAAAAACATCTCTCACTTGGCAATGACAATCCACCAGGAATGTTTCAATACAGCACCACATCAAAGGGAGAAGCAACTTCATTCTCAAAATACCTTCAAATCCATCAAAATCCTGCAGTTCTGCAGAAAAGAACACTCTGTACTTCACAGACTTGAGAGTACCATAGGGAAGGACCGTACTTGGGGAAGGTAAGAGGGAGCATGGACCAGGGTCTTATTCCACTTACATTCATAAAACCCAGGGTAGATGCAAAGGAATTAAAGTCCTAATTTTAGGCCATGCTTATTAGAGCATCGAAATTCACATTTTCATTCTCAGCGTTTTCCTTTTACATAGAAGTGTTGCCCACTTTTGCCCCCAGTTCCTACAACACATTAAGCCCAAAACTTCAGTGTTTCAAAATGCCACTTGAGTACAGCTTTCAAAAAAAGCACAGAGCAGTTCAGTGCTGCCAAAACAAGGACAAACTGCTCAGGGCTGTTTCTATCCTGGCTTTGGGTGGGGGATGTGATGCACATCAGCATCCTCCAGGACACCTTCTGCTCTGCGAGGTGTCCAGCTCCTCGTGTGCCCCCCAGCCCAGCCTGGCTCAGCCCCCAGGATTTCCCAGCCATGCCAACGTGCTGGCCCATCCCCTGCAGCAGAGCACACCCCTCCACAGGGAGCTCACTCTCACGGGGGTTTCTCACGCTGTGCACGGTCCTGACCGAGATCCGGCAAGGAAGGGAACAACCCAACTCCAGAAGGCCATGGGGACAGAGCCAAGGCCCTTTCATAGCTCCCTTCCAGCTGGCTTCAGCTCCCTGGGAACAGCAAAGTGACCCAAAAACGGGCTCCTCTCCATGAGGCCTTGAAGGTCAAGAGCAGAGAGCTGAGACCGCCTTGGGAAGAGGATAAAATTCAACTGCCCCCTACTTGGTTTCTGAGCTTTTTTTTTTGCCTTTTTTTTTTTTTAATACTGTTAACCTGTGGTCTAAGATTTTGGTTTAAAGCCTTTTGCATTGGAAACACGCTGAGGAGAGCTCCTGCCTTCACGAGCCCATCAGCATCTGCTGCAAGACCATCACTCCTTTGGAGGACATGAACGTGCAGCTTTAAGGATCCTGCCTTTAAAGCAAGGAGGAAAGGTCTCCTTGCAGGAATAAATTATACTCTGGGGCTGCTTCACCTCCCAGACTATTTACAACTCCTTCAGCCACGGGCACCTCCCTGGCCCACAGAGGGGGAAGCTCATCCTGCACCGCCACCTCCTCTTGTGAAGAGGGTGCAAAGAACAGGAGGCAAGGAGTGACTGCAAATGCCACTTGGAGTGGCAGGCACTTCAGCCAGATCCCAGTGGTGGTGGGTGCCCAGGGCACTGCTTTGAACAAGCCACCTGGGCCCCCAACAGAGCCCAACTCAGAGAGAAACAGAGAGAAAGGAAAAAGGGGAAAAATAAAAATCAAACCTGCTGCCAGCAGAGGCCAATCTGCAGCCAACATTTAGGATTTGCCTTCAAAACTGCAGCAGGACTTTTCCAAAAGGCCATTCCCCATGGAGCATCCAGGCTTTGGGGAAGAAGGGTGGGACAAGGGGAAGGTGCCCAAGTGACTGAGCCAGTGCAACCCCTTCCCTGGCTCTGAACTCCAGCAGGGAAGAGCAGCGTGATTTCCTCTCCCAGGAAAGCTTCTCTCCTCCAAACAGCTTCCTGTTGCATCAGAGCTACAATTTCATTGCCCAGGAAAAAGGGAATGAGGGAGAAACAAAAAAACCATAACAAAATCAACACTTCACAAGAACATCACAACATTCAGCTACACAGTCGCTGCACCAAGGGAAGGACCCGGGAAGGGCAAGGGGGAGAACAGGGAGACACGTCCAACATGTTCCCAGAACCCCCAAGGGGACTCAGGCTCTCACATCAAGATTCAAATAACTTCAGCCATAAGGTTGAGGATTTAATGACCAAGGTATATCCACTCATGCCCTGGAAAAATTACTCTGAAAAAAAAAAAGACAAAAAAAAATGAGATTTTCTACATATTTACAAAACCAAGCCCCCCAACCTCACAACCAGGGAGGTGGAGCAGTCAGTGGTGGGTGTGGGAAGGGGTCTGTGCCCCAGCATCAGTTCCTCCGGGGTTCCCATCCCACGGGAAGCAGCAGAGCACGGCTCTGCTGCCAGAGGGCACACGGGGCCGGAGCCGCTCAGTTCAGGCGCAGCTTGGAGTCCCGGGGCGCCGGCGGCGTGAGCATCTCGTTGGCAAAGCCATTCTCAGAGCAGAAGGACAGCTCGTCTGTGGGCTCCACACCGTTGTTGATCTCTGGGAAGGGCAGAGAGAGCAGGGATGATATCCCAGGGGCAAACCAAGGCACCATGTAGAGCCAGCACAAGGGAACCACCTGATCCTCCAGGGATTTAGTGAGACTGCTCCCACTGACAACCAGCTCTGAACAGGATCTATCTCCAGGTCAGAGCTCAGCTCTACATTTCAGCCCTTTCCAATCCTGCCACCACCAGAGGCAGAGCTGGACCACCCACACAGGTTATGGCACAGGTTGAGCAAGTCACGTGTGGGAAAAGGGTGCAAAGTGCCTGACCCCAATCTCCACCCAAATGGGCACTCTGGAAAAGGGCAGGCTCCTCTAGTCACTGCTTTCACTGGGGAAAAACCTGCAGCCACCACTGCTGGAATGGCAAACACCCATCCTTAGCAACAACAGTTGTTCCAGAGGCACAAAACTTCCATGCGCACCCCCCACCTCTGAGGGTATTTCACATCTGGGATGTTTGATGGACAGGACATGTTGGGGAAGCTTAATTCTGCTGTGTCCAGTTGCTGTCCCTGCCTGGGTTCCCTGCATTTCCACCTGAGAGTTGCCTTTTTGATGTGCCTGTGCCCAACCCTGATCCCTGCTGGGTATCTCCAGCCCCTCAGTACAAAGGAAGAAAACCCATAACAAAGCTCCAGCTGGGGTATTATACTCACATTCCTTCAAAGGTGAGTTTTCCAGTTTCATGCACCAAATTTAACATTTTAAAGCAAAATATTTCCCTCCTTGTATGCATTTCTGAGAACTTCCTTAGAGGTGGAGGGTGATGGACACATTGCCAGAGTGTTCCAACAGAGCAGAGAAATAAACTCTGGGAGGAGCACAAGGATATCAGGAACCCCTCAAGCGCTAGTGCTGTTCAGTTCCAGGTCTACCCTACACTCCTCACCATTTATGGTCACTTATGCCATTATTTTAATGGGGTTTATGGCTTTTGACAATGGAGAGTGGAGAAGATGTAGGACAGTCTAAGAGAGCCATATGGGATAACTTGGGAACTTCAAAAGGGATTTCTGAGCAAAGCAGTGCTTAGAGCTGAACCAGCTGGGGATGAATCACAGAATCATAGAATGGTTTGGTTTGGAAAGGATCTTAAAGACCATGTTGCTCCACCGCCCTGTCACAGAGGAGCCATGACCATATCCCACCAGTTTGGTGCAGCAAGGTCAGTCCAGTCACCCTGTCCCAGCAGCAGGAAACCACTCCAGAGCCACGACCAGCTCCTGCCCCAGCAGGGTGGCAGCTGTGGGATGGAGCCAAGGGCCCCAGCCATACCTGAGAAGATCAGCTTCTCCTTCATGATCTTGACGTCGCGGCTGGAGCGGCGCACGGCTGCGCTGAGCATGATCTGCTCCGGGTTGTAGGTCCTGATGCTCCCCAGGCGCCACCTGCAAGGCAAGAGCAGGAGCTCAGGGGCTGGGCTGCCCAAATATGCAACATCTTAATGCAAGTGGCCACCACCAAGTCCCAGAGACCCCCAGGCCTTTGCTCCCTTGCACCTACACAACCCCACGTGGCAGGAGGATGTACCCTCAGAGGGGCACAGGCACACGGCAGGTCACAGCAACCACCCTGAGCATCCCAATCCCACCAAGGAATTAGACCCATGGACTGACTTCACCAAGGGCTGCAGTTGCCCCACAGCCCTCTCCAGCTGTCCAAAGAAGTTATTTTAACTCTTGGGCCTGCAAAGAGGAAGCAGAACAAGAGACTAAGCCAAGGAAAGAATCCATAGCCTTTTCCTCACTAAGTGACACAGTCAGGCTTCTGGGAGAAGAGAGTTCAAAGGCAATTTAAAAATCTCAAAACTGAGACACAGCAAGGAAATTGTCTCAAATTGTGTCAGGGGAGATTTAGATTAATAGGAAAATTAATAGGAGATACTTCTTCCCCAAAAGGGTCCTCAGTCCCTGGCACAGAATTCCCAGGGCAGGGGTGGACTCCCTGTCCCTGGAGGGATTTAACAGCTGTGTGGATGTGGCACTTGGGGACATGGGTCAGTGGTGGCCTTGATGGTCTCAGAGGGCTTTTCCAACCTCAGCAATGACACAAAGAAAATTACTGATGTCAGTACCAAGCAATGGCAGCAAGTTCAAGGGGGATTTTGCTTTCAGAGCTGTTCCTCTGGCTGAGAGCAGCCTCTGAGCTGAGGAGCTGCTGCCCTAGGAGGGAGAGGTGAGGCTGCTGCTGGAATGGGGCAAACGCAGCCTGTGGGCTCACCAAAGCAGCCCTACCCAGGATCCCACCCCACAGGGATGCTGTTTAGGCCAGGCTTTGACAGCCCACACCCCCAGCCATTCATCCTACCTCCTGACACACAGAAAGGCTTGCAGTAAAACCCTGTTCTCCCTGCCAGAGCCAGGCGTCCTGTAAAGCTCTTTGACAGGGAAACAGCTGGGATTTAGGGTGGCTTATGGGGTTTCTGGTCTTCTGGCACCATCTAGTGGCTCTCCCGCACAAGAGAAGGTATTTATTTTTTTATAGGTGCCAATTGCATTTTCTTAGCATTTCTAACCCCCTACCTAGCTCTAGAAGCAGAGGATTTGAGGAGCCCACAAAGCACGGGTCTACAGCATCAGCCTGGCAGAGCAACATCCACAACAGAGATCCTACAATTTGTTTTTCCAGGAAAATCTATCTGGTGCCAATTCCTTGGAGTTTCCACCCTCTTCCCAAATCCCCATGGGTGACACTGCACCATCAGATTTTGACCAGGGTAGGGAGAAAGAAGGATGCCACACAGAAAAGAAGGGGTGGGATGGCAACACAACACAACTCACAGACCCACGGACAGAAGCAATGCAGAGGAAACACAAGGAGGCAAAGACATTGAAGTATTAAAAAAAATTTAAATTTTCTTCCATCATCATCATCTAAACTGAGCAACTCTGATCTGGAAGAAGAGCATTTTTGGCCTTAGTGTCTCATGCAGGCAGACCCTACTAAGGTCAAAGTGGTTGCAAGATCTCACAGGATAAGACCCTCCTTAAACTATAAATTAGGACCAAAACATGTCACTACAATGACGAGTCTTTTCTTTGCCCATCACAGCAGGAATTCCAGCTTTAGGCCGGGCTGTGTGGCCACAAAGCCCATCCTAGACACCCCCAAGGAGAACGTGAGTCATTCTAAGGCACAGACAGCCCAGCCTCAAAAGGGTGCAGGGACCAGGGGCTTTTCTCCTCCTGCCCAGAGGAACAAGCACTGCTCTCTGCTCTCCATCTCCCATGGTGGCTGTGGGCACACCCAGGGTGGGAAAACATGCCGAGGAGATGATGCTTCCTCTCATAGGTGTGCCTTGCTCTGACTGAACAAGCAAGGAGAAGACAACCTCATTTTTCAGGGGTACTTCACAACATCCTCATAGAAGAGCCACCAGTACATTTAACCACGATGCCACTCCAGTCAACACCATACCAAACTCTCTGCTGTGCTCAGGAGCCTTTGGGTCTCCACAAAAGCTGGTTTAATAGAAAACAGCACCTGTCCTACCCCCTTGGACTGTGTGGTGCTCGGCCAGGTTTAGGACAGCAGCGTGCAAGAGGGCCAGAGAGGCAGCAGGTGGGTCCTGTTCGGGGAGGTTGGCGGCAGAGCAGACCAGACCAGACGGACACGGGGTGGGAACAGACTAAAAAATACTGGGACAACAACACAGAGACAGCACACACCGTGTTAGGGCCTCAGCTGGACCCCTGGCTGGGAGGGAAGATGCTGAATGGCAGGGAAAAGGGGGGGGCAGAGGGGCAGGCAAGTCGTGGGTGCTGAGGTGAGGAATGGAGTGAGCACAGAGCCAAGCCAGACATAACCAGAGTCCCCACCGTGCCACTGCTGTGCCTAAAGCTGCCCAGCTCCTCCATGCCTGCCTTCTTCTCCATGAGCCGGGGAAGGCAAGAAGGGGAAAACAACCAACTTCCTGCACCCAGAGGTGGGCTCAGCCCAGCCCCACAGCCAGGCTGGCTTTGGGGAGATGCCACAGGGTGAGTTCTGGGCACCCCGTGGGGCAGCACTGGCTGGTGGCCAAGGCTGAGGCCATCAGCGGGCACAGGATGGGGCTCAACAGCACAGAGGGGGAGCAACCACATCCTCAGGAATCCAACCCTATGGCACACAGCAGGAGGAATGCAGGAGGGAACATGAGAAGAGTTTGGTCCCAGTATGGATGTGGTGAAAGCTTTACTGCAGAAAAGAGGCAGCACTTCCCTCCAAGGGCATGGGAATGACTGGGGAGAGAAAGGAGCAATCTGGATTTCCAGCTGATGGCACTTCAAATCCAGCATCCCAGGCTTGTTCCCTTCCCAAGTGCACTGCTCTGTATTTTCACACTGCCTTTCCAGCTCCACAGCAAATGAGAAGAGACTCCTGAAAGGTCCCAAGCTCTGAGTGCAGCCAAACCTTTCCAGCTTTCAGCCTTTTTAAACCATTCTCAGGGCTAGAGAAGGGCTACTTTATATCACTGAACAGGTGACAGGATTTTCTTGAGAACTGGCCAATTTGGAGAAGTTTGGTCTCAAAAACCTCTGGCAAATACAGGAAGGAAGGAGATTTTGCAAGGGATTATTTCCAGGGAGAAAGCATTACATCCACTGGGGATTTCCCAATTACACAGTGCCACAGGACCTTAGAAATAGGGCTGTTTTGAAAGGCAGTGACTTAGATCATTGTAACAGGAGATCAGATTGCCTTCAAAACATCCTCTGGCTTCAACATCAGGTTCTTGTGGTGCCCAGGGCTGTGCCATGTTCAAACCCTCCCCTTGCCCCCACAAAGCTAGATGTTTAAAGCACCGGGAAAAGCTGCATCCTACCCTATCCATCTGCAGTGAAGCCATAGCAGAGAGGGAGAAAGAAAGAGAAAGGAAGGTTGAATGAAAAAGAGAAAGAGGAGGAAAGCACCAGAATTACCTGATCATGTGATAGCTGTGAGATGCCAGAATGCAGCAGAGAGAGAGAGAGGAGGAACATGCACAACAGTCAGAGCAGTAAGAAAATAAACAAGGCAAGGAGGCAATAAAAGATTAGTTAGAAGTCATCCCAGTTGGTATTTCCCCTCTGGAGAGGCTGCCACAGTCCTGTCACCGGGGCTGGAGCAGAACAGCAGGAGCAATCCCTGCCCTGCGGAGCAGAGACAAGCCATGCGGAGCAGAGAGGACGAGCACATCGAAGCGGTGGCTCTGCTCACACCCACCCCTCATCCTGCCATGGAGGAAGCAGCTCTGCTTTGCCCCAAAAAGGACTTGGGAAAAGAAACCAACCAAACCAAGCCAACAAAAAAACCCCCACAAACCACCACCATGACACTGAAGGCCAAATGCCAAGCCCCATTTCCCATAGCTGAATCACACCAGCAGGCAGGAGTTGGGCAATTCTGCTGTGATTTGGTTTTCATTTATCCTCAGCTCTGCTACCAGTTCTTTCATGTGGTGGAGAAACTGAAGACCAGGGAAATGGGTCTGTCCTGCACAAGGCCCTTGGAAGAGCAAGTCCTTTGCTGTAGAAAGCCGAACTTCTGGCAGTAGTTTCTCTTTCTTCCTTCTACCGATTGGGGTTGAGTTGCCCCAAGGGAGAGATCCAGAAGAAGAGATTTGGCCCTGCTATGATGGACCCCACATGGCCAGACCTCTGTGAGCAACCACCTGCCTTCCTATGCCAGGTCCAAAGGCTGGGCAAGGAGCTCACTGCTCCAGGGCAAACTGGTGGCATTTCCAGCTCTTCTCCCCTGTATCACACCGGGAGGGGAAGAGAAATCCTGCAGTAATGCTTTCCTTCCTTACCCTGTTTGCTCTTGCCCTACTCCATCAAACCTTTTCCAACCTGAAAGAGCTTCCACCTCTGCAGAGAGGAAGAGTCCAGCTACGGCAAATTCCATGGAGTTGTGACTTCTCCCTCTCTCTAAGCATACATCACTCCACTCTCCTCTGGGCCCAATAGTTCCCATCCAGCAAGTGCTGGCAGGGACAATATCCTGCTGTAACCATGCAAAACTCCTGGGTAATTCTGGATCCAGGGGAAGGGAAGAGCTTCAGGGACTGTGGTTACCAGAGAGGCCTCTGCCATGCCCTCATCAAATCCTCACTCTCTCTTTCCTTTGAAAAATGGACTTTCTCTTTGACATGAACTGAGCAACTGGTTTGATCTGCTCCATCACAATGTCTCCCACAATAATGCCCTGCCCATGGCAGGGATGTTGGAACCAGATGATCTTCCAAGTCAAACCATTCTGTGATTCTATCATATTTCTATTTCTTCTTTACCCAAACAGGAATAAACTGATTTAAGAAAAATATAACATGTTCTTTTTGAAGACTGGAATGGTGAAATCTCAAAACCCCTCTACGTTTTTTCCTTTAAAGCATTTTAATGTCTTTCAACATCCATTTCCCTAAAGCATTTACAGTTTCTCTTCCACATGTAGTTAAGAGCAAAGTAAGGCATCTATTGCTACTATTTTGAGATCTCTCATTCTTTTTAAAACATCCAATTCTGTGTCAACATCTTGGCAGTGGAATTATTGTTTGCAGTCTTCACAGGGGTTTTTAAACAAGCCTTTTCCCTGCTAGTGCAACCCAAGCACTGAGAAGCACAGTGCTCCTCTCTCCCACCTCCACCCCGTGCTCTGCACAAAGACACACGTCACAAATGCACAGGCTGTAACAAAGCTACTTACTTCTGGAATATAAAAACTCCTACAATTATGATAAATGAAATGAGATCAGACGTGATCCAGATGAGGTGGTACTCGTCTGGAGGCTGGAAGACAAGAAGCAGAAGCAGACCTTAAACCTTCCCGTTTGTGCAACCACAGAGAGACCACACGTGGCTGAGGTCACCACTGAGGACAAGGAAAGCACAGAGCTGCAGGGGTGCATGTACAGCACAGGAGCTGGCACCTTCCCAAGGCCAGGCTGTCATCCAAAGTGACATTACCAGGACAAACTGCCAACAGGAACAGTTTTAAACCCACCTCCCTCTGTATGCTGACCATTCTCAGAGCTCTGGGGGCTGACAGTTTCCCATCTCAGCTGTACCAAACCCAGCAGCACCTTAACTCCAAGCAGCCCTTCCTGGAACACCCCACTTGGCACTGCAGTGGGCAACACCTCTCCCTTCTGCACCTGCTTCCAGGGGTCCTGCCAGGCCTTGTGCTTACCATGAGCCAGCTGGGGAAAGGCACCTTGCGGAGGATGTGGGAGCTGTCGGAGGTGACCGAGGGGACGCCGGCACACCACAGGATGGAGAACAGCCAGGGCTCGTTCACTGTGTACAGGTTCACACTCAGGTTGGCCATGGCATAGTCCCTGCCAGGAGACACACAGGGTGACATGCCAGACCCCCCCAGACCCCAGGCCTCACCTCGCAGAGGAGCGCTCCTGCCATCAGCCCCAGCTGTAATCCCAGACTCATTCCAGTTGAATTGCAGGAAATGTCTCTTTTGACAAGGCATGGCCACTTCATGAGCAACCCAAGGGCACTGCAGCCCAAAGGTCTGAACTCAAGAACTTCCTTCACCCCTTGGCTGCTGCCTGACCCAGCCCACAGACCACCTCAGATGCTTCTCCAGGTGCACACAGCATGTTTTTTGTACCAACCACCTCATTGTGCTGATGTAAAATCAGCATCTGGCTGAGAACCTGCCACACTACAAAGGCAGTTTCTGACTCAAATACTGACACACCTGTCTCCACCATCAGTTCCTACAACTTCCACACTCTTGTTTTAGGGCCAGTTGGAGGGTCTCAGCTTCTTCTGAGGGCATTTTCCAAGAAGCTGCAACTGCAAGCTGGGGGTGCAGGAGCTGCCAGCAGCAAACCAGGCACTGGCAGTGAGCTCTCTGGGACCCAGATAATTTGCATAAATTGCTGATTCCTTAATTATGAAGCAGAAGCATCACTAATCTCTCTCACTCAGGCAGCACAGATTAATCCTCACAATTTAATATTGGCAAAGCACTTGCAGGTGGAAGGTACAAGATGTGGACAGCTCAAAGCTGCTCCAAGGGGATGTTCAAGGGCAGAGGTGGTTGCAGCAATGTCACAGCCAGGTGGGGTTTAGGGGGGGCAGAGAACTGCAGCAACGTTTGGCTGGGCACCACAGGGTCTTCAGGGCTCAAGAAACACTCAGGTCTGGTCTGGGAGACAGCTGAGGTGGGACTGCTGGGAGATTGGGGCTGAGGAGCTGGGAGAGATGAGTGAGCTAGCACAGGGTTCTCTCCATGGATAGAGCAAAAACATAAGGGGAAAACAGGCAGGAACTGTCCTGCAGGAGAAGCTGGCAAGCAAGGAAAGACACCATGGACTGTGTTAGATAGGGCCATGCTCTCAAACAGCCATTGGCTCAGCTCTTCCCTGCTTCCAGCTCAAACATACAGCAATACAGCCCCTTTGGAGACATTTTCCTTCTGCAAACGTGTTTAATTTTCAAGCATTTAAACTTTAAAAAATAGCAGAGCCCTACTAGAAACAATCTGCCCTGCCTGAGAAAAGGGGCAAAGCTGGAGCCAACACATCACACAGTTCAAATGCAGGAGAGGACCCCACACTGTGCCAGTCTCATTAGAGAGATCCAGGACAGGAATGAAACGGGTGAATTCTCTGCAGAGAGAAAGTTCTGAAGGCATTTCCCGAGTTTGGACTGCTCACAATCCTGGAGCAGACAAGTAGAAGCAAAGGGCAGCTGCTAATGAGGACGGAACAGCACTCAGAGGGACTGGGTGTGAAAAGCCTTCACTTCCTCCCAGAGCTGAGAGCGTAACAAGCAGCAGCCAACTGATCCATTTGTATTTCAAGGAGAACCAACACGCACTGAATTGGCACGTAGAGCAGCCAGAGGCTGCTGGGCACTCCCAGGACCAGCCTGGATGGTGGGCAGGGAAAAGCCTGCACAGCTCAAGCTTTCTAGAGCAAGTCCATGTGGAAAGGCAGCTCTAGGCAGGCAGGACAGGCTGGGGTGATGGGGCCAGGATGCTGATGGGGCAGGGCTGTGCTCAGGGCATGAGGTGCCCGAGGGCAGGGTGCCAGCAGGGCTGTACCTGATGTCCTCACTCGTGACCTGGGTGTAGCGCAGGTTGAGCTTCACGATGCCCTTCTCCCTCAGGCGCTCGGCGTCCAGCTTGAGAGCAGAGGTCTGCTGGAAGCCTGGGGCCACCTGCCTGACCAGCTGCCTCTCCGTGTCTGGCAGCCACATCACCTGTGGGGGAGGACACACAGGACATGCCATGGCCAGAGGGCACCAAACCTGCCAACACAGGCACTGCCTTGACTGTCACACACATCTCAGGAGACACCTACAGCCACCCCCAGCTCTAGGTGGGGTACTGGGGGGGAATTCTTGGTTGGGAGGGTGGGCAGGCCCTGGCACAGGGTACCATGAAAAGCTGTGGCTGCCCCTGGATCCCTGGAAGTGTCCAAGGCCAGGTTGGATGGGGCTTGGAGCAACCTGGGACAGTGGAAGTTGTCCCTGCCCATGGCAGGGGGTGGAACAAGATGATCTTTAAGCCCCTTCCAGCCCAACCATTCTGGGATCCTGTGATTGCTGGGAAATACCACATCCCTCCATCTCTCAGCCCCACACCATTAGCATCCCCCGAGGTGCTGGGAGGCCTCCTCACTGCCAGGGCTCGCTGCTGCACCAGCCACCACTTTGGGTGGCTTTCAGGGGTCCACCCCAGTCCTCTCCTGCATGACATCCTGGCAAAGGGTGGCATTTCAAATCAACTGCCCACAGTGAATCCCTGAAGGACTGATGCCCAAATGGAAACCATAAGGAAGGCAGTTTTGAAAACATCACCAGCCCCACTGAACTCACAGCCTGTTGCCGAATTCCCGAGGCCAGGATGGTTTCCAGGGTGATGTTGATGTAAGTGCTGTAGTAGGGGTGAGCTGAAGGCAGGTCCTGGAAGTTCAGGATGAGTGATGTGTTGTCCTTGATCACCTCCAGCATATCCTCCAGCTTGCAGATCGACTGGTTGGCAGCTTCCAAGTAGTCAGACCTTGAGAGAGACCCGGCTGTCCAGAAAGGATCATTCTGAAAGCAAAGCACATTCCAGTATTACTGCCACAAAGTCCAGACTTCCCCAGGCTGAATTCCTTACTTCTTCTCTCTGAAGATGATTGTCTCCAAAAGGAAATTCTAGCAAAATGAACAGCTTATAACACTCTGCCTTTTCTGCCCTCTTTATAATCACCTTAACCCTCCTGGAGGTCTTGAACTTCTTTGTGGTGTCAATCAGTCACGAAGGTCCCTTCTTCCAGGTGGCACAGAAAGACAACATGCCTTTTAGACCACCTCAGAGTTTAGTAGAGACAGAACTAAAAGTGGTTCACAAACACTTGATCTCACTGCACTTCAGGCCACACCACCAAGGAGATGGATCTCCACCCTTCCCCCTCCAAGAGGACTTAGGCATGAGGTGTCATGTACACACCTGGAGGAACCACTCTCCAGCATTGAGCTTTTGCAGGTCAGTCCAGTTGAACATGGAGCAGTGCTCGTAGGCCCTCTCTGGAAACACCTCCTCCACGTTTGTTGTTCTCCTGAGCGTCTTGTCGTGCATGAGGAAGGGAACTCCATCGTAGCTGCAAAGGCCAAGAGCCCTGTTATGGGATGGGTGCACAGCCACACTCATAGGGGCAGAGAAACACCCCCTCCCACTCCAGCCTCTCTCCTGGCTTCACACCAAAACCACTGTGAAGGTCTCCACCAGCTTCACACACCCCCAGCACACTCAAGAGCAGCTGAGGTGCACTCTGAGGAAAACACAGATCCCTGCTGGATACTGGCAGTGATTCATCCACTGACACAACTCTGTCCATCCCTCCTCCCTCCCTCCCATCTCCCCACCATGCTCTCAGAAATTTCTAGAGTGTCAGACTCAGACAGCTTGGACAGAAATGCTCGTGGGAATCAAAGCTGTCTCAGCACCTGCAGCTCCCAAACATCCAAGGTTTTCCTGGATGCACAAACTATCCTCAAACTGTTCACAGCAGATGATGAGAAAGATTTGTAAAGGCTCTTTCAACAGATGTGAAGGTAAAGACTTTCAGCAAGATGCAAAGGTTCCAAACTATGAAAAATGCTCTGAAATTGCCTTTTCCAATTGAAAATGTTTTCAGGAACCAGCTGTGCCCACAGGAGTTGTTAAGTTCATGCACCTCAAAGAAAACAACTCTCAGAAGAAGCTGGACAGCTAAATGCACACCCTGGGTTTTTTAAAGTCACCTGAATATTAAAGAACAAGGGTCCTGGGAAACATAAACAACACTTTAAACTTTCCTCCAGCCCATTTCCAGTGCCCAGATCAGTGGTACCACCACACAGGGCAGGGGTGTTTCTCTCAGGGGCAGAGGGACAGGTGTCTGCACTCAGAAAGCAGGGCAGGGCAGCCAGCCTGACAACAAGGACATTTCCCAAGGCAAGGAGCCCACCTTCCTAACAGGAGACTCAGATAAGGCCTGGAAAGGGGATGGGGTAAAAACAAATCCCACTGGAATCAGGAGACAACCCAGAGCCTCACCCCCAAGAGATCCAGGGAAAAATCAAACCCAGTTTTAGACGATGGAGCAAATGTGGCCTCAGCTTTACCTCTGCCTGCACAAGTCCCTGATCACAGAGGTCACTGATCTCTCTGTTTGCAGCAAGTGCTGTGCCAACACTGCCCCCAGTGCCATGCTGACACAGCACTGCCATGCTCAGCACACCAAGCTCCTGCAGTCAGAAGGGATTTTAATAAATGAAGTTCAAAAAAAAAAAAAAAAAGATGCTAAACAACTGCAGAATGAAGAGTGTGGGGTGTTTAAGGGTCACAGGAGCCCAAGCCTTAACATCTCCTCATCAGACACCACTCAGCCTTTACCACAGTGTGGAAATCTATGGGGCACTTAACATTTGCTCCTTCCCACCACAGAGTCACTCAGCACCACTCAAGGTTAACCACAAGGTTTTGGCAGGCACAGGTTTGAAACAATAATTCAGAGACAGAAATTGGAGCTCTAGAAGAAGAGATGTGGGAGAGTGGAGGACAGAAAGGCACAGCAGCTGCTCCTGCTGCTTGGAGCAAAGCTGGCTTTGTAAGCAGGGCCACTGCTTTGGGATGTGCAGTGGGCAGGGAGCAGGATGGGATGGCTCTGAGAGTATGTCCAAGCTGCCCACCCATGGCTGATACGTGTCTACAACAACAAGGAAATGTTCCAGAAGAGATGTCCTGGCACATCCTGGATGGGGTGGACCCATCCAGTCGGGCACAAAGAGCATCTTTCAGAGGGATAAGGACAGCAGTGGGAGTGGTGCCACAAACCTCTCCCAGCTGCACTGACAGCTCACTTTTTGGGTCTTAAAATCAATGGAATCTTCTGTTTCTAAAGACACTTGGGGCTCAGGTAACTGTTTAAGCAAAGGATGCTTGGAGTGCTCCTCTGGGCTGGTGATGAGTGGCAGTGTGGAGAGTTCCTGGAGGTTTCCCAGCTCTCCTCCTCCCAGCAGTCCACCTGCCTCCTTGGGCAATGTAAAGGAAGGAAGTGGTTCAGCCACACAAGCCAAGGGCTCATCTGTGAGCTGGACATTCAAGTACTTGTACTTTCACAGCAGTCACTCAGCTAATTTTGGAAAGAACAAGACTGGGGTCATATACATCCCAACTCACTTCATCCTTCCCCAGCGACCTTTCACTCCCTGCTGGGAATAAAGTCCTTTGGTTTTTAAATCCTTTTCTCTCAAAAAATCATGCAAAGTAAAAAGAAAGCAATTAACAAATAAACTTCCTTCCACCAGGCAAAAACATCTTTCCATCAACACAAACCTCCAAAACAAGTCAGAGAATTTAAAAAAAGTCTGCTTTGAGTCTTTCTGTTATTTATAACTGGAACTGCTACAAAGGGAGGGATCACCAAGAACCAGGCTAGAAAGCAGGTGCTGTGTTTCACTGGAATAAAACAAGCTCTAGGATAAACTCCAGCCTGCCTGCAAATGAAGATTAATGCTTCCCCCATCTGGACAACTTCTCCTTCCACCAGCATCTGAGTGAAACAATCAGGAGCATCTGTGCATTACAGATGGAGGCACACAGGAGCTCCTGGATGCGGGAGACCCACACGGGAGGCGCCTGGACGTGGAAGGCACAGCCCTTCCCAGTGGGAAAAAGCAGAAACAACCAGACACACCAGACAGGAAAGACCCATCAGCACAGCTTGGGCCATCCCCAGACAGTGTCAGACCAGGCTTGGGCCATTCCCAGACAGTCTCAGACTAACCAGCCCACTGACCTACCTCAACACAACATCAGCTTGGACTCCATACACCTTCTGCTCCACTGCCTTCTGAAAGGACATCAGAGTGTTTTCTGGTGCCAGCTATGGGGAAAAAATTCAACAGGCAATGAGAGATCAGTAGCATGTGTAAAGTTTACAAAGCAGTGTCAGTGAGGATGCTGGAAGCAGAGTTTGGAGACAACAGGCAGCCAAAACAACCTTGTATCCAGTTCTTCATTTTCCTACTTTTCTATGCGAACAGTTAATTCAGTGCCATTATAGAAAAAAATATGTATTTATAGTCCATAAAGCAAGGTGTTATCCATACCAGGAAGAACAACTAGACCACACATTCTGCACCAGGCATTTTATTTCTGCATCTACTCATTCAATAGTCATCTGTTAGACTAAAAATCAGATGGTTTCTCTAATAATAAATGTTAGCTTTAACTATAATTAAAAAGCAGCCCTAAGCCTAGAAAATTTCTCCCTATGGACAGCAGTAAGTTTCCATCAAAACACAATGAGTATTCAGGACCCATGATTTTCAACAATCACTCAGGGGCTGGAAAGAGGAATAATTAAGAGCAAAGGCCTAATTCCCTCATGTAAGTAAGATAAATAAAAACCTGCTCAAGAATTTAAGATGTCTCTTAGGATCTTTTGTTTTGTTACAAGCTGATCCCTTCCCTCCCTCAGGGGCAAAACAGTCAGACCAAATGTCACAACACCTTCTCCCAGCTCTGCTGTCTCCTGCTGCACTCCTCTGGCTCCAGGCACACGTCAGGGTGAGTTCATTTGGATGTTTGCTCACCAAAGGCAACACAGAGGGACATAATCTTCCTAAAAAAGCTCCCAATCCAAGCCAGACTTGTTCAGGCCAAGGCAGAGGCAATGCCCCCATGGCACTGCTGCACAGCCCAGCCCTGGGTGAGCCAAGGGCAAGCTCAGGGAGGTTTCCATGTACCCCATGCCCGGAGCTGTCAGCAGAGAGCAGCAGCCACCAGGAGCTGCACATCCCACCCAGACTCGCTCAGGACTCCTTGCAGCGTCTCTGCTTCCCCTTCTCAAGGAGCTCAGGTTTCTGCAGGATAACCCTGCAAGGTGATCCTCGCTCTCCAGCGTGTTGCTCAATATTTGCTTTTTGGAAAGGAGGTAAATTCTTCAAAGGAAAGGCAGCTGAGCTAGAGAAACCCAGCTGGAGAGGGAGGAAGGGCTGCTGGGGAGATGCAGAATGAGCCCCAGCTCAAGCACCACCTGCACCCACAGCCCTACCAGCACCTCTCCTGTGGAGACAGGCTGGGAGAGCTGGGGCTGTTCAGCTCCAGGAGATCCCAGAGAGCTTCCAGTGCCTCAGGGGGCTCCAAGGAGACCTCACTGCAGCCACTGAGCAAGTCACTCACACCAATGTCCGAACCCAGCAAAGAGGAACCAGAAAGGCCGGAAGGCAAATTTAACCTCACCCCTACAATCCAACAGTGCCTGTTCCCAGAGGGTCCCGTGGGGGCACATTCCTCTGTGCCAGGAGTTCAGAGCCCCTGCAGTGGGAGGGTTTGTGTGGGAAGGGAGAATGTGAGAGACAGGCAGTTCCACCATCCCAGTCTGGCTCTATTCCTCCAAGAAAGAGGCAGCTGAATGCCCAAATTCAGCATATTCAAGGCAGAGATGCATCCAGGTGGGACAGTTGCTGTTACAGGAATTAATTGATGAAATTAGTGTTATCTTTTAAAAAGAGGTTTTGCAGGAAAACTGAACTAACTAAATAAATGCACAATCTTTCTGCTTGTTGTATTTCTCTCTTCCCCCAGGTTATTTTATGGGCCTTCTCCTTGACACAGTATACATTCAGGCATATTATTTCTAAATCCAGGTTTGCAGCAGTGGACAAAACCATTTTCTTGAAGAAACTTGGGGCACAAAGCAATGATTTCAGTGCAAATCCCCTCTCCTATGAAATCCAAAGCCAGACAGGGTTTCTAGGAGCTGTTCTCTCTGTGCTTGATTTGACAGGCTCACCCTTTGCAAAAATCAGGCTGCTATTCATTTCTTCCTTCTGCAGAGACACAGCAAGTCATTTCTACAAAATTACCCGTGAATGAACTCATCTGGACTATTTCTGTGCTCACAAATCCACTGCAAATGCATTCAAACCAGTCAAGAGCTTTGGACCCTCCTTAATGAGGATTATGAAACCATGTTAGTTAGAGCAGCATAACCTTGCTCTAGACATCCCATACTGTATTTTACCACTAATTAGCCAGGACTTAAAAGAAAAAAAATGATGGCATCATTTGTATGTTGGGGAGGTTAAGGAAGAAGCTTGGACAGGGTATTTTATTCCAAACTAACAGCAGCACCTCTGGCTGGGCTAGTGGGAGGTGTCCCTGTTCATGGGACAGGGATGAGCTTTAAGGTCCTTTCCAACCCAAACCCTTCTGGGATTCTATGATTGTGCACTGAGCTGCACTAAAGGATCTGATTTTTGTTTCATCAACAAGTTTTAAGAGTATTTTCTTGCCCTTTTGGAAATCTGAGCATAATTTTTTAATTTTTCCCTCTCTTATCTCTCCTTTCCAATACTAATCTGGAATTGGACAAAAAACCCACAAGGCATGATTAGGGCAATACCTAAAAAATTGAATTTTACTTTGTGGAAAATGATGCCCTTTAGAATTCCCTGTATGGGGCTTGGCATGGGATCTGCCAGGACACTGAATTTCAGCATTAGTGTCCCAGGTTACCACGAGGCAACAAAAGTGTGCCTAAAACAAACTAAAACGTACCTTTAATCCCCAGGAATTCATATTTTAGAGCATCCATATCTAACCGTGCCCATGGCAGCAGGGTTGCAACTGAAGGCTCTTGAAGGTCCCTTCCAACCCAAACCTTTTTGGGATTCTATGATCCCACCTCCAGAAAATAACTCAACTAGACTGAAAGGAAGTGAAAAAGCACAAAACAAACAGAGGGAGAAAAACCCCAAACAATTGCCTTGGCCAACAGGATAAACTCATAAGCAAAAGCCATTAGGGATTTAATAAGTACATCCAGGAGATGAGAGCTCATTATGGGACTGCACACACTGGAAAGCTGAGGCTTGATTTAATGAAGGGCTCCCTGAGCTGACAGGGATTTATTTCAAGGCTGATTTAATGAAGGGCTCCCTGAGCTGACAGGGATGTATTTCAAGGAGCACAAGCCTCTCTCCAGGCCTGGCAGGAGCTGCTCTCTGGGATTGTTTGCTGCTGTTGACTGGGCCAGCAGGCAGGTTAACTGCCCTGAGTTTTAATATGTGCTTTAATAAGTGTAAGTTGTACTGCAAACCAAATGCTTCTTGGTTTCAGCTGCACCAGCAGCACAAACCAAAGGAAAAAACCCACGAAGACACCCCAAAGAGATGGTGGCGGTATTTTGGTACCCAAGATAAAATGAAAGAAAAGCCCTCAAAACCAGCAAGAAAACAACCCCTCCCAAGGCTTAAAATTCTTAATGCCAATGCAGTTATGATCCAGTACAACCTGAGGACATGCCCTGCAGCTCTGCAAACTCCAGGTGACACCTGACACAGTGAAAGGCTGACACAGCTCCACTGCTGCTGGTGATCAGCCTCTAACACACCATCAGCATCTTCCCAGATGGTTATTCCTTACTGCAACAAGTGCTTGCTGGCTCCAAGGAAGAACAAGGGGCAAAGGACCAGGCTCAGCTGAGAGTCCTCTCCAGATAAGGTTTCTGTAAACTATCTCAGAGACAGAAGTTGCTGTTGAGTTTCTCTGGAAAGCTCGGGGGGCACACAGGTCTGGAAACCCCACAGGAACAAAGTCTGCCAAGAGGGATTGTGATTTCCTGCCATGCAGAAAGCACAGAGCTCAGGTTCTCACTTGGCTCCTTCTGGCTTTCATGGCTGGTACAAACTCGGCAGGACAGGAAAATGATTTCCTGTGCCCAGAACTTCATCCCACCACCCACAGAGGCAATACAATTAAAAAGAGTGATGCAAATGAAGCTGGCGTTTCAAGGGCTTGCTTAAAGAAAAAAAACACGAAAAATAGAACCAAAATAAAACACTTGTGTCCTGACAGCTGTTTATCTCATCCAGCAAACTCCTAGTGCACAGCCCTGAACTTGGAGAGGAGCTCGAGCACTTTCCAGCCTACAGAAGAGGTTCCCACAGCCTACACAGGTATTTCTTGTGTGCAAGGCATCTCAGATACCTGGGGGTGACTCCACTGCAGGGGCAGGTACAGCTTTGCAACCACAGCAACTCTGGTCAGGAGGGATTCTCAAGTTTTATGTGCCATATAACATATGCCATGGAACATACACATTCTGTAGAATCAGCTGCTTGGCACAAGCAGGGGGTGCTGATGCCTTGGGGGTACTCACCATGGGTGCTCCCCGGTGCCCTATGATGGCTGGCTTTGGTCCCAGGGCCTTCTTCTCCATGATGCAGGGCGAGGAGATGGTGAGGGGGACGAGGTAAAGTGCAAGCACAACTGCGAGGTATGCCGAGAACATCAGCATCTGGGAAGCTGGGACAGAGGGAGGGACACAGGGCTGGTGGTAGAGCTGCTCCTGCCCCTTCCCACCACCAGCAGCATGGGCAGGACCCCCTGCCTCCCCCAGAGGAGACACTGGTCACAGCCACTGCCCTGGGGGCACAGCAGGGCTCTGGGTTTGGGGTAAAACATTTCTATTAAAAAAAAACCCTTAAGGTTTTCATGCCGTTTTGTACTGGGGAAGCAAAAAGTTAATGCAATTACTTCAAACCCCAGAAATACAGCCCAAAACACAGTTATGTCCCACCCAGGGAGAGCACCCACATCCCCAGCAAGGCTGGGATGGAGACAGCTGATCCCTGGGGAGGAACCAGCACTGCCTCCTGCCAGCCAGAGCACCCAAGAGCCCCCTGGCAGCCCCTGCCCACCCCGAGGGCACGGGGGTACTCACTGGCTTTCTCTGTCCGTGCAAACTGCCCTGCCACCAGCCAGGACAGGGCTGTGACTGCTGCCAGCGCTCCGATGTGCAGGAAGGGGGCTGTGGCCTGCAGGGACAGGGACAGGAGAGGAGGAACAGGGTCAGATCCACCCCAGCACCCCGAAAATTGACTGACATTCAGGTTCCATGTATTTACAAGGGTATATAGTGCCAGCACACAGGGAATGGCTTCCCACTGCCAGAGGGCAGGGATAGATGGGATACTAGGAAGGAATTGCTGGCTGTGAGGGTGGGCAGGCCCTGGCACAGGTTGGGCAGAGAAGCTGTGGCTGCCCCATCCCTGAAGTGTCCAAGGCCAGGCTGGAGCAGCCTGGGACAGTGGAAGGTGTCCCTGCCATGTCAGGGGTGGCATTGGATGGGCTTTGAGGTCCCTTCCAACCCAAACTCTGCTCTAATTCTCTGCAAACACTGGACTGTGCATCACCATGACAAAGTTGGAGATGTCTCATCTGAGTCACGCTTCTGCCCTCCAGTTGCTGCCTAAATCTTAAAAAAATCCCAGTAAAATGAAGCACTTCTGAGAAATGTTAGTCACTTGTGTGAATGCCATTTCCACCCTCATTATTTGCATATATCTGCATACTCCCAAATATACATCAGTGATCACCAGTGAAATCTTTTTAGCCTTTTATGGGCATAATATTTTTAACTCCTTTTGGAGGAAGAGGAAAAAAGGAACAGAGAGCAGGTCCATCAAGAAATTAACAATTTTTAAGTATTTGCCTCTAAGACTTCTATAGCCCTGCAAGATCCCACAAGTCTTTCTTAAGATAGCACCAGAGTACAGAAGTTAAATTTATATATATTTAAGTAAAACAAAATACATGTGCAGTGTGGAAATAAACCCTGAGTACTGCTCCCCTAGGACTGGGAAGAGCAGGATGCTCCAGGAGTGGACACCAACATCCAGAGCCCTGAGGAGGAACTGCACATTGTCCTCTCCCTCCATACACTGAGTCACACCAGCCTCAGCATTTTCCACCCCAAACTGCAGCCAAGCCCTGGACTGAGTTTAAAAGGAAGAGCCCAGGAGATGGAGACAAAGTGATGCAAAGGCCTTGAAAACTGCATGGCAGTTTGGCTGCAGGCTTTGACATGGCCAGAATTTGGGAGTGACCAACATCAAACCCAAGATTCTTCCACAGAAAGCCCCCAAGTGCGTGGCATTCAGCTGCTCTGGAGCTTTCCCCACCCACAGGGGCACCATGGCAGGAACTCACTTGCAGTGAAATAAACACCATCTCCCACTCGTCGTCCCAGAGCTGTGCTATGGATGACATGGTCACCACGGTGGTTATCAAGGTTGTCACCAGGCCAATCTGCAACAGAGCACAGACACACTGCAGCCTAAGTCACCATGAGCATTTCACAGAGTGGGAAATGCAGAGAGAGGAAACTCTTGCATGTGATAAAAGGCCTAAAGCAACCAGCACTAAGAAGCTGGGCTTGTGTCTGTCCCAGCATAACCTCCCCTCTTCCACCATCATATTCTTCACATAAAGATAAGGGAAGGTAAGTGACTTGCTTTGCCAACAAACTGGATCAAAACCAGCTTAAATAGAGGTTGGATTATGCCAGGAACTTCAGGAGGTGATCTCAGGCTCTGCTGGCCCTGCTGCAACAGCATCCAAGTCATGTTGGCAGAGCAGCTGTGACAGATACTGCAGCTTGCGAAGGGGCTCTGGATGAGCCAGGGGCTGGACTGAGGTGGCAGAGACCCAGTCCACCAGCACCCTTCCCAGTGTGTGGGAGCACTCAAAGTCTGAGCAAAGCAGTCAAACTGAAACCACAACCTGCATTTTGAAGGTAAAAAGTTCAGACCATCAAAAAGTGTCACAGAAACAACTCCAGCTATAAAGATCAAAAATCTGGGCTGTCTGTCTAAAAACAGTTCCTCGTTCTCCACCCCTGTCTGGTATCTCAGTCTCTGCTGGGTCATGTCTGAAGGATTCAGAGGGTGCTGCTGCTCTTATGCCTTGGCCCCATGTGCTGTCTAGATCTAAAATCTGTCTGGAGCCTTGGGCAGAAGAGGCCACAGCAATTAACTGGTTGTCTTCAATGCCCAGGACCCCTCTGCACCCATTTCTGGTTCACCTGATACCTCAGACAAGCAACTAAAAGCCCCCATTCCCAGTGCTTGCAGAAATCACTCCTGTTTACACAGGCAGGATTGTTCTTTCTGGTGTAGCCTCAGTGCCCACCTGCTGGTCCTCACCCAGGTGCCCAACAGCACAAGGGGTGGCCACAGGAACCTCCAGGGAATGTGAACAAAGCCCATGGGGCAGCAGAAGGGGCCAAGAGATGCAGCTGCCCCTGGATGAGGAGGAGCCCTGAGCCAAGAGGCTGCACCCAAACCACCTGTACCCCAACCCAAGCACATCCAAGGAAGGGGGGGGATCTGCCTGCCTGTTTAAAGACACCCCAGTGACCTATGGTGGCCCAGCCATGCTAATTCCAGAGATTCCCTCATTAGAACTCTGTGCTAACAAAGCAGGATACAAAGCATATGGACAGTGGCAGCTGGCCATGGGGCCATGCACACAGTGCCTGCTGCTCCCCAGGCTGGGCACACCTCTGGGCCTCCACCAGGGTGGAACATCAGCCTGGACTGAGCCCACCTGCCACCCACTTTGTACCCTCAAAGCTCAATTCCCCAGTCAGCAGCAACTAAAGCCTTGGCCAGCTAGATTTCTCCAGCACTCCCCAGTTCCTGGAAGCCCTGTGTGGCAAGAGGGGCCAGGACACAAGTGGATCTCCCTTCCATCCTCTCCTCCTTCCACCAGCTCTGATTTACTGCTTCCTACCCCTCCCCACCCATCGCCAACCTGCCTTACAATCCACAGCTCTCTTCCCAGAATTACAGGAGATTGGAAGGAGCTGTGTGGATCCCACACACCAGCCTTTCCCACTCACTCCAACCTTCACCTCAAGGGAAGTCAGCACAGTTGCAGAGAAAAATATTAACTTATTCCTGCCTCATATCTCAGCCTTCTTAGAAAGCTGAGGGAGCTACGGGGAAGGGAAGGGAAGGGATGGAGCAACACATCTGAGCTGTGATGAAAGATGGGCTTCTCTGGAAGAAGGGGAGGAAGGGTGGGGTTCTGTAGGGCACAACTAACTGATCTCCACCAACACATTCCTCTTCTGGACTTAGTCAGCTAAACCCACCAGCCACCTGGAGCGTGTCTGAAAAATGCCATTTCCCTGATGAAGAAACATATGTTAGACTCAAAAATTGACAGTTTATTTTGCAGCAGCAGCCAGACAGCCCTTGCCCCCTCTCTGAAAGCACCTCCTTCTCCAGAGGAAGCATAACTTCTGTAATTTCTAAGGCAAAAAAAAAGGGAAAAAAAAGGAGGTCTCTGCTCTCCCTGTGCTGGGAGACCTCTGATCCTGCAAGACCTTGGCATGAGCAGAGCCATCAGTTTCAGGGGGAGCTGCACATCAGCAGACTTGGGACAGGTCCCTTCATTAGCAGGTGCCAGCTACAATTAAAACCTTCCATCCATTTCCTTTGGCACTGCCTGTCCTTCCATTCCATTCCTCTCCCATTCTGTGCTCCCCACCCAGCTCTGCATCTCTTCTAACATGTTTTTCAAACTGCTTTCTACACAAGTCAGGTGAAACTCAGGTCCCACAACCCCCAACCTGCACATTGCACACCCTCAGTCTCAACACCTCCATCTTCTCCTGAGGTTTTTCCAGTCAGTTCCTGCAACAGCTTCAGGGCTGGGTCCAGCACAGAAAGGAGCCCCAGGGAGGTTCATGGAGCTTTGTTGGGACTGACGTCAGGCTGATCCAACAACCTGATGTTTCTCCATCTCCACAGGAGGTCTCTCTGCCTGCAGGGACCCCAAAGCATTTCACCAAATTCTTTGCCCCCAGCCCCTCCTGAGCAATTTGCTCAGCCCTCTGAGATGAGGACACATTCCCCACAGACTGTGCTGTTCCCAAAGATGCTGTGACAGTGAGTGTCCCACACAGCCCCTCTCCCTCCAGAGCTGGGAAGAGCCACTCACCTTGTGCAGCCAGTGCAGGTTCATTTGCTGTCCCACAGCTATGTGGCATAGTGCCAGGATCTGGAAGGGTGAAACCAAGAGTCAGACAGAGGCACAGCACACCCTGTGAGTGGCTGAACACTCAGGAACACATCCCCATCCAAGGGGATAACCAAAACCACCAGGGCAGCCAGCTGGGCCAGAGAGGATGGTCCAGCAGGAGCTCCCCAGCTCAGTTGTACAAACAGCTCCTCTCCAAAGCCAAGGATGTGGAGGAAAAGACTTTGACCTTCAAGGTGCAGGGAGTTGAGTCTGGTCCATGAACGCCACCTCTAAGGTCCCACCACCCTGGGACGAGGGGGAACAACTTGCCCTTGAGCCTGGCAGACACACCAAAGTGGAAACTGGGCCATACTGAAGGAAACAAGAGCTATATTCCTCCTCAGGCCAACTGCACTGTGGGTACCAGGGCATCTGCCTTTTGCTCTTCATCATCAGAGGTCAAAGACCACGAATTTTTTATTTTCCACTTATTTCAGGCAACTTAAGGCTAAGAGAAAAAGACTGAGAGAGAAATCACTTCTGAAAGGAAAATGGCTGGAGTCGTAGGTGGCCTGAGAGGTTCCTGCCCTCTGTAAAGCACCTCAGACCTGTAAGAACTGGCCCTTTTTCCTACTCACCAGTAACACTGTGATGTAGGTAAAGCCAGCAGCAGTTGTCACAAGGATTGGAATGGACCAGTCACTCCAGTATCCCATTCGGTTATACAGAAACCTGGGAGACAAGTGGGGAGAGCAGATGAAGGGGGGATTCAGCACCACAACAGCTTCACCAGGATTAGACAAGACTTCAGAAAACAGGGCTTTCTGTTCCCTCTCTGCAGAGGAGAGAGGGGGGCAGCAAAAAGCACAGGTCACTCCAAACAAAACCCAGTTTGTGCTTTGATCCCTCGTGGGAAATTAACTCTGCAAAGAGGAACTGGACAGTTATGTCAAACACAGCAACCACTTTCCTTTGGAAAAATAAAAATCATCCAAGACCAGAGTCTGAGTTTTCAGCAACATATTCCCTACCAACACCCTGCCTCCCCTCACCACTTTCATGAAGCCAATTGGCAGCAAATCTTTAGGAACAGGAGCACCAGGCAGGGCAGACCATCCCTCACAGCAGCAGCACTGGCCCTTGTGCTTGGGGTCTCAAAGGTCAAATTTGCATTTAAATGGCAATGTACTTCCCAGGAAAACCATCCTGGAGCTGGAGTAGAAAGCCACTCAAGTGTATTACAACAAAGCCACAGCAAGACCCAAGACAGACCTGCTCAACTCCCTTCCCTGGCAGAAAAGAAGGAGGGCACCCACCACACAAGGGCAGAGGCAGACAAACCCCAGAACCCTCCTGCAACTTCAAACCTAACCTGGTTGATAATTTTTTCCAGTGGATGTCCAGAAAAAAACCCACCTCTAAACTGACTTAGATTAGGGTTCAGGTTATGCCCTTGGTACAAGGACAGGATGGCTGTGGGGTGGGTGACACAGCAGTGGGGCTCAGGCTGAACGGTCCCACTGGCCTTCCTCAGCCCTCCTCATCAGCTCCTTCAATGAGCTGCCCAGGTTGTCTCACTGCTGGTTTTGTTTGGTCACAACAGATAGAAATGCAGGTCAGACTCAGCCCCCTCCCAGCACTCAAACCCGGCCCTATTCACCACCCAGGAACTCTGGCCCAGCCACTGCCAGCTGGGCACAGCCCATGTGGGCTGATTTTTAGGGCTCTCCTGTGCAAGGCCAGCAGTTGGGCTCCTTGTGGGCCCCTTCCAGCTCAGGATATTCTGTGATTCTAATTCTGTCCAGGAGCTCCCTCAGGGAATCTGGAAAGCAAATCCTTGAGCTCAACATACATGGCCCGTGTCCAGGTTCAGCTTAGGGACTCCAAGAGCCACAAAGACAGGGATCTGCAGGAATTCAGCCATGCTGTTAGTGAAACAGAGAAAGAAAGAAAGAAAGGAGGGCTCCTCTGAAGTCCTTGCTCATGCCACCACCATCAGCTTCCCTAGCTCAGCTTCAGTCCATTTAAGTGTTTGCTCTGATGTCCCTTCAAGTGGCCCTCTGATAGCACCAGGCCTTCACTTGATGTGCAAATGGCTGTTTTAAAACACTGTTTCCATGGCAGTCACAAACCAGAGGAGCCTTCTCCAAAACCAAGGAAGAAACCATTTGCCCCCCCGACCTGCATTCCCAGCCCTGCTCCAGAGGGAGCACAGCCAGGTTCCCACACTGCAGCATCTCCCCTTCCTCAGCCAGAGCAAAGCCTTCTGTGGCAGCACAAACCTGACACACTGCACAGCTGAGGTTTAATGCAATTAACTCAGCAAATTTCCCATCAAAATGGGAAATGCCCCAAGCAATAAATTAAAAAAAGGAATTTCCAAAGTGCTTTCACTGACAAGGACCTCATGACACTCAGCCTCAAGAAAAAAAGGTTAAAAGCCTGAAGCAATACATTCTGGGCTACAACTTTGCCTTGTCCTTCTAAAGCCCATTTCAGTCCCAGAATAGTCTCTTAAGTCTTCCCAAGGCAAAAGGCCAAATCCCCACCTTTATGGAGGTAAATCCCACGGCTGCCACAATTTAATTACATCACAAGTTTTCCACAGATAGTCCTATCCAGGGTCTGGGGTTTGCTGGACCCCAAACATGCACACGGGGTTAAGAAATGAAGAGCATTTTCATGACTACAGGTCTCAAGTGCCATCAGAAACAAAAGAACACAGAAGAGAAGCTTTGCAGTGCTCTGGAGCTTCACCTGAAACAGTCAGAGTTCCCAAACAGAGCAGATCTTACAGCTTGTGCCCCTCCCTGACAGGAAGGAGGGGCTGGGGGGTCCTCCCAGGGAACAAGGGACAGGACAAGAGGAAACTGCCTCCAGTTGCGCCTCGGGAGATTAGAGACCAGGAAAATTTCCTCTTGGAAAGGGCTGTCCTGCCTGGGGGCAAGGGGGGAGTCCCCATTCCTGGAGGGATTTAACAGCCCTGTGGATGTGGCATTTGGGGACATGGGCAGTGGTGGCCTTGGCAGTGCTGGGGTTAAATCCCAACTGCCTCTTGAATCCAGAGAAGTCCTGCCCATCTCCTCCCTCTCCTGCAGGAATATTTGGGCCCCCAGAACTGGCAGCACTGCAGCTGCAATGCCCATTCACAGCATTCCTGGGGCTTTCCTTCATTTCTGCAGGACTTTTTTTAGTCCTTTCACAACTTGGAGCTGAGAGATTTGGCTTTGCACTGGGGCAGACTCTGAGCATTCACATCCTTCTCTGAAGGTGTAAACTGAAGAAGAGAGGAGTTCCAATATACCACTTTAAAAAAGGCATTTTTATCATGCTGCTGTTATAAATAAACAAGAGCAATGGTGATGGTGTCAGTTCTCACAGTGTGGGTGTGAGCAGAGAGAGCAACCCCACTGCTGGGAGGAGCCCCCTCACGTCAGCACAGGAGCAAACACTCCCTCACACACCTCCAGTATCAAAGGCAGATCATTCATTTAAGGGAATTAAGGCCCCATGGTGCTATGAAATACAGCTTACATATTGTGTTTGACAGGCAGAAGATGTCAAAGTACTTTGGTTAGAAGACAGCCCAAGGTACTGTTGAAATGTTGTAAGATGCTGCCCACAGAGCAAGAGGGAGAATAATTTCCAGCTGGCAACACCCTGAACTACCCAGCACTGGAAAGCTCCTCCTCAGCTCCTTCCAACTTTGCACCATTTTCCACACCCATGTGCTTCAGGTGGAATATCTGCCATTTATATTCTGTGGAAAGTTGCAGCAAAATCACTCAGCTACTTCCAAAACCAGCCAGCCATAGAAATAAATAAAACTAAACAAAAAAACCCCAACCAATCAACCAAAACCCAAACAAAAAAACCCCAACAAAGACAAAACAAACAAACAAGAAAACCCCAAACCAACCAAGAAGCTTCTCAGTGATTTCAGCACCACCTTTGTTTCCACCTGCTGGTCCCAGGCAGCACATCCACCCCGAGCGCTGCTGCAGGCACACAGCGGGGATGAGGACACATCACACCCAGACAGCAAGGAGGCAGAAGCAGCTCCTCTTCAGCCTCCCTTCCCACCTTGCTGTCCCTTCAGCAGCACTAATGAGTCCATCAGAAGGATCCAAATGCACCCAACAGCTTTGAAAGGCTTAGCAAGGCAATCAGATTTCTTAAGGAAAACTCTACTCACCAGTTGATTTCATTGTAGTCATTGTGAACTTCCCACCAGAAGTAAAACCAGACCAGGGTGAGGAAGAAGGATGAGGTGAGGATGAGGAACCAGAGACGCTCCCACTGCAGATGGGAAGAGGACTCAGCATTAATTCAACCCCATTCCAGTGCCACATCCTACCCCACATCCCATCCAGAAGCTGTTGAGATTGGATGGAGTAAATACACATTTCCAAGGGCAAATTTCAGACCTTTGTGCCCTGGGGGAGGTGGGAGAGACAACCCTGTTCCCAGCTCCAAGCAGAGGGCTCATTTATATAGATTTATGCAGAGCTGGAAGAATCTTTCTCCAGTTTTCAGGGCACGAGGAACAAGGAGCATTTCTGGGTATGGAGCTGGTTTTTTGGTGGTCATTTTTCAGGTGAGGTTTTTTTGAGGCAATTGTTTAATTAACTTCTCCATTCACAGGGGTGATGCCACTTGCCATCCTCCTCTCCCAGGGGCCCAGTCTAAATGCCTGAGTAGTTATTAATGGTGAGGATTACTCATTGGGATGTTACTGCTCTCCTTAGTCCTTCCCCCAGGGCACTCAGCTCCTTCCTGCAGAGCCAAACCACCCATCCACAGCATTTATTCCCACCACCACATGTGTAAGTGCTCTCAAGTAACACAGCAGAGACCACATCAGCAGCACATGACAAAGATTTACACCAACATCCAGTTTGGATGAATCTTTCAAATTCTGCTCCACAAGCCCAAAATAGCCCCCTAAAATGCTCCAGCACCGTGGGTAAAACCCTAAACCACAAGGGCATCCATGAAGAGAACAGTGGGACAAGAAAACTCTGGCACTAACCAGCACCATTGCCATGTGCTGGAAAACCCACAGGGCACATGGACCCCATGGATTACGTTGGCCCCATTTACCCCAAGGCATTAAATACTCCACGTGTCTTCCTTTCAACTGAAACCTTTCAAACACTGAAATAAATCTTTCATGGAAAACACTCAAAAGAACCCTCACCTCCCAGCACAAGGAAGAAAGACTGAAAGTTGAGAAAGTCTCTGGGCAACTCAAGCACTCTAATACCCTTCTGGACTCTGAGCACAGTGTTGATCCTTCTTGGAAACGCCCTTTACTCTGGTGAACTGTCTCATGGCTTTTTAATTATGAAAACCAGCATGACCAGTATCAACACTGCTTAGTTGATACAAGAAAAACTACTATTTTTGCCTTCCCTTTCCATCCTACAGGCTGAAGTTATTTACTTAACTGTGTGTTGACTATTTTTCATCTTGCATCACCCTGGATACCGACCTTGTGATGCAGCTCCTCCTCGTATTCTCCACCATATAAAAAGAGCCAAAAGAAAAAGAAAGTAATAAAATAAAAAAGGTTGGAATTATTTAATTTTTGCCCTGCCAAAAATGATGTTTTCTGCTAGCAATCCCTAATTCTTGGCTGGGGTTATGATTAAAACATTTTTTTTTAACTCAGTTCAAGTTTATGAGCCAACTCCCAGCAAACCTCAGTAGCAGCTGATGCCCAAGTTCCATCAGGGCTTTATAGTCCACATAAATGGGGGGAAAAGGGACCATTCACACCACATGGAGAAACTGCTCTGCCATGAGCTGAGAGATCATAATGCAAGTTAAGGAACCCAATTTTACCAGAGAAGCTGTGACTGCCCCATCCCTGGAAGTGTCCAAGGCCAGGCTAGACAAGGCTTGGAGCACCCTGGGCTGGTGGAAGGTGTCCCTGCCCATGGCAGGGGGTGGAATGGGATGATCTTTAAGGTCCCTTCCAACCCAAATCATTTCCCTTTGTCCAATCTCCACATCCCCAAGATTCCAAACTTCATTTTCCCTGTTGTTTGCTTTTTCCCCCTCTCCACTGGGGTCTAACAGCTGCTCTCCCCTGCCAGCTGGATGAGTTAACTGGGCAGGTTCCTGCAAGGCAAGGGAGGGTTTTTGGATCTCAACTGCTGAGGGCCAACATTGCTACAAAAGTCAGTAATCCCTGCAGCTCTTTAAAGGTCACTGTGGGACAAGCTTTGGCAGCATTCCTGCACTGGATGGCACTGATTGGATAAAAAAGCCAAGGAAAACATTTCAGAACATGTCGGAGCTCTCTCTATAGATATATACACAAAAATCCCCTCCCTTATTTACATGCAAGCAGCACAGCTTGTGTCAGGCTCTCCAAAAGCTATTTTGGTCTGTCCTTGATGGTGCCCTTGCCAGACAGACTCAGGTTTTGTGAAAACCCAGACAAACTCTGGTATGGTTGGCACCCTTCAGCGGGTTCAAGCACAGTTCTGGGTGGGCTTTCAGGAGAATGTGGAATATCTTGATTTGCAAGGTCCCCTCCAACCATTCCATGATTCAGCACAAACTGAACCACAATCTCAGCCTCCCTCAGTTGGACCTACGAGCACAATACTCTGGATTTGGGTGGGTCCTGTCCAACCTCCCTCCAACAGCCTCCCAGCAGAAGAGCTTTATTGGCCCCACTTTTGCAAGGCCCATGTGCTGTTCGAAAGGTGAAATCTGCTCCATGCAACAGCTCCAAGCTCCTCCTGCCCCAAATAAACCCTTGAAGTCAGTCACCCTCATCATTCCATCACAGCCATGTGGAGGAGGGGAAAGTGCCACTTTCCCTACAGAAACTGAGGCAGAGCCATGAGGATGTCTGAAGGGGTTTGGAAAAGCATCCACATTTTAGCTCTGAGATTTTATAAGAATGTCAGCACTGACATTTTTGGCAGCTCTAGAAAAAAACCTTCCCATTCCGCACTTCCCTCTCAGCTCCTCCCTCTTCCCACTGGGATAACATGGATATGCTCACTAGTTACTAATTCCTTTCCCTGAGGATACACATGCTCAGCTCCCACAGCATAGGGAAGAAGGAAGGAATAGTTCAGAAGTCCCTGCCCTCCCTTTAAATATGTGGATTTTTCGACCTTCTTCTAAAAGTAGTTGGCTTTCCAAATCCAAACCCCGAGTGCTCTGTGGTCCCGTGTCTGGAAAAAGGCAGGGAAGAGCAGAGCCATAAAAACCTCTGCCTCTCCTCCCCATCAGCACAGAGTTCTGATGGACACCAGGCAGAGTAATCCAACCTAACAAGTTCTGCTGATTTTTCCACTTCACCTGCTGACAGGATTTGTGTTCTGGGCAGAGCCATTTGTGATCCTTAAGCCTGTTTCTTGTATCATGGAATGGTTTGGATTGGAAGGGATCTTTAAAGCCCATCCAGTGCCACCCCTGCCATGGGCAGGGACATCTTCCACTGTCCCAGTTTGCTCCAGCCTGGCCTTGGACACTCCCAGGGCTGGGGCAGCCACAGCTTCTCTGGGAAATCCATCCCAGTCCCTCCCCACCCTCCCAGCCAGGAATTCCTTCCTAATATCCCACCTATCCCTGCCCTCTGGCAGTGGAAGCCATTCTCTGTGTGCTGGCACTATATACCCTTGTAAATATGAAAGAATATCACCATCTGAAAAAAAAAAAAACAACATGGAAAAAAGTCACTCCACGCTGAAAAAAAAGTCAGGTGTGTAAAAAGGCAAGTGTGTTTATCTGTAATTACCCTGGACAAGAGTTCTGATCCACTGTGTGAGGCTCCACACACAGACAGGAGGTCTGCCCACCCACAACCAGAGATCTGCTCCAAACAATCATTAAATGATCTAAATGCACTCTGGAGGAAGCTGCCCCTCTTTGTTACTATATAGACACCCTCCAGAACCACCTCCACACTTCAGCACCTGCACCCAGGCAGTGTGAATATCTGCCCAACATCAAAAGCTCCACCTCCAGTGCCCATGGCCAGAGAGCATTTCACAGCAGCCTGTGCCCCCCAGCCACAAAGGAAGGAGCCACCAAGGGGCAGACTTGTTTCTGGATCTCATCCAACACAGAGAAGGCCCTTATTCAAGTCCAAGTGCCTCTGGGGATTCAGGGCTTGCAGACCCCACCCATTCTCTGTCTGCTGAACACACTGAACCTCCTGTTCATTCATGAAAAATAATTCAATAACTACAGAAGAATCAAACTAGAGCAGGAAGAAGCTTTTTAACAATGTCTTCCCTCTCCTCCCCCCGCTTTCTTTTTATCAGAAAAATTCTTGCTGTGAAAAAAGAAGCCTTTTATAGCAAATACAATATTTTAAAGCAATTTCTTGCTGGAGGGCATCTCAGCTTGAGATTGGAATTTCTGCTCAGAGGAAAGGGGAGAGAGGCTGAGCCCTGCCCAAACCTGGCAGCACATTGGGCAGGACATGCACAAGCAGATGGAGAGCAAAAGGATGTGGATCTGACCACACAAACACCCACCAAAACCCAGTGTGGGCACCTTTGTCCAGTCCCACCCACCCAGTCCTGCTGCTGGCACAACTGCAGCTGCAAAGTGGGCAATGTGGGAGGGGAAGAGCGCCAAGTATGGAGGGGTGATGTGACCTTTGGGGAAGGATCAAAGCAAGTCCTGAACAGCTGCTCTCTGCCTCAAATCCAAGAGCTGGACTGAAACTGGAGCACCCTCATCACTCAAGTGCTTCCAGGTTGTTTCATTCACTCCTGGATACAGCCAAGGGTTTCCTGAGGAGTCTGCACTGCACTAGTTTGTGCCACTGTCAGGAATGAGTTTCCTGCAGACATTTATCAGAGTTAGCCTGGAGAGGAAAAGAGCAGAGTTAACATTTATCCAGGGAATACAAAGGGGAACCTGACAGCACAATTCCTCATTTCTGGCTTACCTGCCTGGGCCTCATTCAAACAAACAGAACATCATCTTCAAGCCAGTGACTGAATCAGCTCTGAGGATGAAGGAAGGATGGCTCCTTCCCCACCTGTGCCCAATAGAACCAGGAACTGAGGCTCAACAAAAACTGGAGCACTTTGGCAGCGTGATCAACCCTTCAGCTGCTGTGGAGAAGTTCCAAACTTCCATTTCTAACTCTCAGCCTGTGAATGTACAGCCCTTAATACAGTGGCTTGGACCAGAAGTGTAAATGAACAGTTTTCTACCCCAGTGGACTTGGAGCTCGTTACCTCTGAGCAGTGGCCAAGACCCACTGCAGCCCCCAAGGAACATTTAAAGCCCCAAGAACTGTGGCACCAAAGGGGCTGCTGTTTGGCTCTGCCCTGACCTCCTCCCCATGGCAAAGCCAACTCAGGGGCCCCAGGGCAGTGTCCCAGCAAGGCTGGAATGTCCCACCCTCCTCTGGATTCTTCTCCAGGGTTTGACCACCTTCCTGGGGAGGAACTTTCCCAGTGTCCAACTGGAATTCCCCTTGATGCAGGTGGTGGCCATTGACTCTTGCCAAGGGCCATCCTGGCTCAAGCCTTGAAGCCAGGTTGGACAGGGCTTGGAGCAACCCGGGCTAGTGGAAGGTGTCCCTGCCCATGGCACAGGGTGGCACTGGATGAGCTTTAAGGTCCCTTCCAACACAGACAATTCCATGACACTGATCTTCTCTACACTCACCCCTCAGATGGGTGCAGGGAGCAGCAAGATCCCCCTTCCCACCTCCTGCTGCACAGCCCCAGCTCTCAGCCCTCCTCCTGCATCCCAGGCTCCTGCTCCCACCCTTTGGTGGCCCTGCTGGGCTCAGCTCTGTCTGGCACTGCCTGCCTTGGCTTTGGGAGCCCCAGGCCAGACTCAGTGCTCAGGTGTGTCCTCTCAAGTGCCCTCAGCCAGGAAAACCCCCATCCCTCAAGCACACGGGATGGGATCAGCCTGCACTGCCAGAATTCCATCCAGCAGCTGAATCCCAGAGTGCAGAGGGATATAATCAAGGTATGGCACCTCTCTGCTTGCTCCAGCCCTCCCCAGGCAGGAGATGGACTGAAGTGGACTCCCTGGAGGGATAACTCTGTCAGCACAAGCAACCTGAGCCAGTCTGTCACTTCACAAACACTGCAAGGTCTGGTCTGATTCACCCCTCCCAGGTAACACACTGTGGCCTTGCAAAAGAGGCATCTGCCAATAATTATATAAATGGGAAGAAAAAGGAAGAAATTCGGTTTAACAGACAACGGGTCCAAAGTAAAGAGGATGGAAAAACATTCCTGCCATTGTGGCTGCCGAGGCTTCAATAACTAAGCAGATGCCTCCTGAAGGAAGTCCCTGACACCCCAGGCACATCTCACTGGATTATTGCAAGGCCTGGGGAATGGCTCTCTGCACACCTCGTTAGGGGAGCCCAGGAATGAGCTTCCTGAGCTCTGCCATGCTCCATTTACAACTCAATTTAGCAGGTCAGAGCAAGTGGCACAGAACATATTCCTGCAGTCTGTGTTCCTGCTGGGGCTGCCAGAGCTCAACTGCAGAGCCACAGATGCAACAAAGAGAGCCAAGTCCCTAAAAACATCATTACAACACCTCCAAGACCCAGCCTCCAAAAGCCCTACCAGCAGGAGAAAGGCAGGAGGGCTGATTCCCTCCAGGCTTGCAAAGCTGAGGAGCAATCAAGGTTTTCTTGCCTCAATAGGAAGCAAAGGGATAGAGGTCTCCAGACTGAGGGGATAACCCACCCCTCCCCTGCCAAGGGAATTCCTGAGCTGCTGCAGAGACAGTGCCCAGCTGGAGCCAGGGCTGTCTGCGCTCTCAGCAGCCCCAGGGGACTCTGGGCAGCAGCAATAATGGCCTGGAGCAGCTCTAATTACATCCTCCCTCTTTCATTCAGCACAGAGGTAAACAGGAATCCCTCAGGGAGCCTCTGCTTCAGGACAGAACAGGACAGACATTGGGATTCCCCAGTCCCTTCCCCACAGCACCATTTCCTTGCATTTCCCAGCTCCTCACAACGTGCTTTTAATCCACTGGATTTTACCCAGCAAACATAACCAGGGATACCCAGTTTTCCTGACCACATTAATGGAAGGATCCAAGCATCCCACACCTATTGCTGATGCTAACAATGCACTATAACCTTTTTTACCAAACACTTTGCACATCTGGAGGCCAAGGGGAGATAAATACCTTTTCTACACTAAATAGGTCCAGATTTTTCAGTCTCTACTAATGAGGCTCATCAAAGAAAAAAGAACCACAGGCCTTGGCTCTTGGTCAGACCAAGGGGATGAGGTCTAAGCCTTGCCTAAGTGGAGCACCTTACTGGGCACAGCATCCCTGCTGAGCTCCCAGCAGCATCCTCAGTGTCTCCTGAGGATGTTCCTCCTGCTGCCTCATCCCAGCCTCACCACAGCCCTTTCCAAAGGCACGTGATGTTGCTGACTTGCATTTAGAGCTGACAGTTCACTGTAATTAAAGTCCCAACATCCCAGGGCAGTGGGTTTTAAGATTAAAACCAGCCATAATAAAAGCAGGTTTAATCAGAAAGGACTATGTAAGTTAACTAAGACTAGAGCCAGGAAGGCTATAAACTGTGATGGCATTTCACCCAAGAAATCGCAGGCAAAAAGCAATTCCCAGCAGGAGGATTATTTGGTGCATACCCTGGGGGTTCTGGGAGCTGCTCAGCTTCTGCCCCCAGCTGGAAAGGGGACATTGGGTTGGCTGTCCCTCCCCCAGGCCTGGACAGGACTGCAGTCACTAAACCCCAGAGCCCCCAGCACAGCTGGGTGCCCCCTGCCCTGCCCTGGCTCTCCCAGTGCCAGGGGCAGCTCCACACGTGCCTCGGCTGAGCCTGTTGGTGGCCTGGCCCCAGGATGCCTCTGCCATGTGCCAGGGCAGCCTCAGCCCAGGCTGGGCTGTGCCTCCAGCTCTTCCCTCCTGGGCCTTCCCAACTCTCACTGGGGAGAACAGTGGAGAGGACAAACACTGGAGATTTATCCCTATTTAAAGAGAATTGCTGTGTTCCAGGGGTGTTCACAGCAATTCTGTTGTAAAATGCTCTGTAAAGTCTCCCAAACAATCTGCTACAGATGTCAAATGGATTCAAGGGCAAAGGGTTGCACTGGCAGAGAAACAGAGTGTGACGTTTATTCCTCAGACAATTCCTTTCCCTCACATTACTCTTGGCAGCAAATGTCTGCAAACCAAGTTCTAAAAATACTGTTTTGTCACGATGCTTGGCACAAATAAAAGCAAAAACAAGCCAAGGGTTTCTTTGCTGGCTGGGAGGGTGAGAGCATCTCCAGCCAGTGCTGGAAGACCAAGTCCTGACAGTAAAAGAGGCACTGGGTGTCATTCCTGGTATCAATATGAGCTCTTCCACCTTCCCTGGGTGTACCAGCACATGCAGGAGGACAAAGCTAAACCAAGAGCATCCACAAAATCAGTGCCAAAAGGTAAATCACAACATTGCCACAGAGGTTCCCTCTGTCTCCAGCAGTGGCACAAGGGACAGGCAATGACATCTCCCAAAAGCACCCCCACACTCCCACCCCAGCAGCCAGGGGGCACCCCCACACTCCCACCCCAGCAGCCAGGGGGCCTCAACACTTGTATTGCTCAGAAATCACTGCCCAGAAGGCACAAAAACGATGATAAAACCAAGCCCAAATTATTGCCTAATAAAAGCTGCAGCAAAGAAGCTGAAGATGGGACTTCCATGAGGTGCCCTCCCTACTTCCCAGCAGCTCTGACACATCACACATCCCTGCTGTTGCAACTGGGCATTTGCTGGCCTGTTTCCAGCTGGGTTATGGACCAACAGCTCTGCCCTGCGTGTCTAGACAGGAGCCACGAGGTTGCCCTGCAGCTCTTCCCTCTCAGGGCCCATCCCAGGGCTCAAAGGGAAGCAGCCACCCTGCAGGCAAGAGGAGTGAGCTGTTCCCATCCTGCTTTAAGCAGGAGCAAGAGTTTTACTGCTCTCTGCATGTGCTGGAAAAGGTTTTGCCACTGCTTCACCTGCTGGTGCTTTCCAGTGGCAGCCAGCACATGAGCTGTTCCCATCCCAAAATAGTGGCCAGGCCCAACTAAATCTGTGTTATTTCTCTTCATTTACCTTGCAATCACCTGCAGCACAAGCACAAAGACGTGCACTGAGCAGGGCACATGAGGCACAGAACTCCCTGGGGAGGGACATTCCTGATTCACCTTCCCAGAACTGGAGCAAAGTGAATGTTTTATAGAATCACAGAAGGGTTTGGGTTGGAAGGACCTTAAAGTTCATCCAGTCTCACCCCTGCCATGGGCAGGAACATCTTCCACTAGCCCAGGCTGCTCCAGCCGGGGCTGGGACACGACGAGGGATGGGGCAGACACAGCACCTCTGGGCACCCTATGCCAGGGCTTGCTCACTCTCCCAGCCAGGAATTCCTTCCCAATATCCCACCTATCTCTGTGCTTTGTCCATGTGAAGCCATTCCCCTTGTCCTGCCCCTCCATGCCTTGTCCTCAGTCCCTCTCCAGCTCTCCTGGAGTCCCTTTAGGCACTGGCAGGGGCTCTCAGGTCTCCCTGGACCCTTCTCCTCTCCAGGTGAGTCCCCCCAGCTCTCCCAGCCCGAGTGTGCCCTTGGAGGCTAAGCAGCACTTTGGAAAGATGCTCTTTGGAGAGAAAGCTCAGTTCATTTTCTTGCCAGAAAACTGTTGGCAATTTCAGGAAAGGCATTTTAATCTGACTCATATTCTCAACTCGGCAAAAGTGGGAATAATTATCCCTCTCCTCAAGAGCTGCACATTGACTAAAGCACTTCCAGTGCTGCCATGGTAGGTGCTACAGAACCAGCAAGGCTGCCAGGCCACTGCTCTGCACCTCCTGCACCTGAGACCTTTCCAGAGCCAGCCTGACTTTGCACTCCCCTTTCAGAAGCCAACATGACAGGGGACATTTTCTGCAAGTTCAAAAAGGCTTGTGCTGAAAATAACCCAAAGTTCAAGGCTTTTTGTTGGTTCACCACTCCCTGCTTGGAGAACATGCCAGGAAAAAACTGCTAATCCTGCAGCTCCCCCCGGGACACGGAACATTTTGGATGAGCACCTGCTTTCACACCATCTCCCTGCACAACCCAACAGCCACATTCAGCAACAGAGAAGAAGCTGCAGTTGTGGCCAGGGGATGGATGGACCAGACAGCTGGGAAAAGATGCTGGGAAGGAATTCCCAAGGCATTGAACCTGTTTTGCAGCCTGGGATTGTACAGACAACCAACACCACAGCTTTTGGCTTCACATCCGCCATACAGACTAACAAAAGGTATTTCCAGGCACAGGAATAGATCCTGACATGGGCTCTGCCCACAGTGGCAACAATGCCATCCCAAAATCCCAAACCCACACACAGGGGAAGAGACTACAGCCCCAAATTAGCCCAGCCTGCCCTGTGCCAAGGGATTACACTGCATCCAGGGACCCTCCACCCAGCTCCTCATGGAGCAAAGGCATTTCTGCCTGTCACACAGGGCATGTCACAATTCCCCCTCTGATGGAGGGCAGGAGAGCTCGGGCTCTCCCCCTCCCTGCCACAGATTTAACATGGTCAAAGGACCAATACACAGACATGTATATTCATTGCTCCCTTCCCCAACTCTCCATAAGTTTCAAAAATAAAGTTTAATTGCCCACAAAGCTGCTTTCATTGGCATAAAAACAGCCTCTTCTCTAGAGGAGCCAAAAATGTCCTGAGCACCAGAGAATGACAAAGAGCTCCATCAGGAGAGAGGTGGGGAAAGGAGGGCTCCCAGAGCACCCCAGCCCTGCAGCTCAGCCCCTGGCACAGCAGCTTCCCCCGATCCTCTGGAAAGCTGTGCCAGCAATTCCTCTGCCTGGGCTTCCATTAGCACTCCCAGGATGATTAATGGGAACAGTTGCTTCCCATAGGGCAGTAATTTATCCTCCTGTACTCCTGGGCACAGGGGAGACAGGGATGTGAACAGTGGAGCATCAGCCCCAGGCTATGGCAATGGGCTCCCCACCCATCAGAGGGCACTGCTCCCTTTGCATGCCAATTAATGCCCAGGAAGACAAGGGATGGCAGGACTCAGTGTCTGGAATGCCCAGGGACAGCTCAAGGCTTTGCCACCAACCCCCAGGCAGGCACCAAAACAGCCCTAAAAAACCCTTACTGGGTATTTGTCTTTAATAAAAACTTCAGAGGAGTCATGGACCTGTCAGGGATGGAAAAGCCCACCAAGATGATGGTGTCCAATCACTCCCAGCACTGCCAACCCACCACCGACCCCTGTCCCCAAGTGCCGCACCCATGGGGCTGTTAAATCCCTCCAGGGATGGGAACTCCCCCCCTGCCCTGGGCAGCTGTGCCAGGGCTGGACAGCCCTTTCAGGGAACAAGTTTTCCCCAATACCCAAGGCTAAACCTCCCCTGGCACAGCTTGAGGCCATTCTCTCTTGTCCAATCCCTTGTGCCCCTGGAGCAGAGCCTGACTCTTCTCTTCAGAAGTTTCGGAGCAGCTCTCCAGTGTCCTGCTCGCTGCCCAGAGAGGGACCCTGGGCACACAGTGAGAGGCTCCAGGGGCTGCTGCCCACACTGCTGCCAGAGCCAGAGCCCCTTCCTGCTCTGTTCAGATCATGAAAAACATCCTGGACTTGAAGGAATAACAAGGGGAGATAAATGTATGGCAAAGGAAAAAACCTGAATTTTAAAGTAATTTAATTTTTACCTCCTCTGCAAAAAAAAAAA
>VWZD01012701.1:50778-134822 GCA_013396695.1 Sakesphorus luctuosus
AAAGCTTTCCAGACCATTTCTCTCCCTGCAAGAGTAAAATTGCTTGTGCAACAAAACCCACAGCAGGAGAGTTACCTGCAGAGTCACTGCAGAGGCTTCTCTCACCTCTGTGGGCTTTGTCATCACAATCCCTATGGAGAAGTTTGTACCCTTGAGCTGGAGATTGTTGGGGTGAGTGGCCTACAGCAAGTCCCAGTTCTGCCTTTCCTTGTGAGCTGGGCTGGCCCTGAGCTCCTCAGTGCCAACTGCAGGACACCCATCCCAGGAAATCCACTCCTCATCCCAGGAAATCTCTCAGTTGTTCTGGCCCTGCAGCTCCTGTTTCGGTGGGACTGCTGGGGCTGCTCAACACAGCAGGTGCAAAGCCACTTTTCTGAGGGGTTTATAGCTGTGATAAAAACCCTCCTCAGCAGCAGGTTATTAACACTACAGACCTGCCAAGAGAGGCTCTGGGTGTTTGCAGGGCTGCAGAAGGACTCTCTGTTCCTGCCTATCCAAAGACAACCAAGCAAGCTCCGAGGCAGGAGGTGCATCTGCTGGTTAAATCCACAGACTCCAGAGGAGACTTGCCTTGGACCTCCTCCAGCACCAGACACGCTGCAGTCACTGCAGGAGCCAGCAAGAAGGAACAGGAGGAGAAGCAACAGCTCTAAAGCCAAGGAGGAACAGACTCCGTGGGGGATGTGATCTTTTAAATGTTCTTGTTGCATTTAATGCCAACCTGGTAATGCTTCACCAGGGACTCACGACAAAGCAGAGATGGACTGAACACTGGGGGTTGGTCACTGAGCCAGGGAGGTGCCAAGCCCCGTGCCCTGGATAGGCACAGCGGTGCAGCAACCACAGGGACTGTCATTTCCAGGAACAGGGATAACTCCCCACCAGTGTTCATCCAGACTCTGAATTATTCAAGCAGAGTCCCTTCCATCATCTCCCTGGCCATCCCAGCTCCAAATGATCTCCATTATATGCTGAGAGTTCAAGCACCATCACCACTTACCGAAACAAGGCTGATATTTCAGTTATCTGCCTCAGCACTGGGGGAATGTCCCAGAGCACCTTCTGGCTGTGGCCAGGAACTTTGGGAGCAGCACAAAGGATTGAGAGGACAAAAAGAGGAAGGCCTGACATCAGAAACACATTTTTTGCCACCAGCAAAAGCACATGAATCTTTGATAAGCAAAGCTTTTCTACCAATAGGTAATCCATTAAGGAAACAACACTAGACCTGATTTTCCCCAGCCTGGGACCACCCTCCCTAAAGCCCAGCCTAATGCCATGACTGCACTGTGCCAGACAAAAAAAAATGAAATATAATAACAGCAGTGTCCGTAAATGCCTCAGCAGCAGCCTGTGAGCACAACCCACCCTGACCTACAGCTGAGCTTGCAGGAGGTGAGACAGGGAAAAGGTGGAATATGACCCCCCAGCCCCAAACTAGGAAGCCACAGGGAGAACTGCACATGGGAGTTGGTATTGCCAGCAAGGGAATTGTTGCCACACAGGCACTGACACAGCCGGCTGAGCCAAGTCTCCAGTGTGACAGACCTGGACCACTGAAGCAGCAGGTCCAGCCTGCAGGTCCCTCATGTGATTCACATCATTTCACACTGGGGAGCATGTGCAGGGATGAGAACGCAGCTGGGAAGGGGCTGGAGCAGCAGGAGGGGCTGAGGGGGCTCAGCCTGGAGAAAAGGAGGCTCAGGGGGCACCTTCTGGCTCTGCAATCCCTGCCAGGAGGGGGGAGCTGGGACAGGGGGTCGGGCTCTGCTCCAGGGCACAGGGACGGAGGAGAGGGCACGGCCTCAGGCTGGGCCAGGGCAGGGGTAGATTGGATATTGGGAAAATCTCTTCCCCCAAAGGGTTGTCCAGCCCTGGCACTGCCCAGGGCAGTGGGGGAGTCTCCATCCCCATGTGGATGTGGCACTCGGGGACATGATCAGGGGTGGCCTGAGCAGTGCTGGGAGAGCAGGTGGACTCAAGGTCCTGGAGGGCTTTCCCAACCCAAAGGATTCCATGATACCATGTTCTTGGGCACATCTTGGAGTGTAAATCGCCCTTAGGCTTGACACATCCATGCCCAAAAAAAGCAAGAAGGGAATGGGGAGGTCTCTCTGTGCACAGGAACACCCAAGGGCACAGGCTGTATGAATGGGGAACAGAGTCAAAGTCACCCCTGGGCTCATTCAGTTTTAAACAGACTTAGCCAGACCAGTTTCCCCCTCAGTTCTGCTCAGTGCCAACTTACCACCCACTGGAAGGATTTTGGTCCAGAGGTTTAGGCTTTGCCCACCAGACAGACTGAAGCTTTCTCCTTGCACATCACCTGCACTGAAAGATCTCCAGTGGACAATCTGGACTTCAGAGGAACTGGTAGATTTATTCTTGTGGCCCAACCTTCTTCTTCTATGCAAATGTCTGCAAAGCTGAGTTATCAGCAGGCAGTGCTCTCATTTCACCCACTGGTTTGAGGAGGAAACCACCAGACAGATGTGGCAGCTGCCTGGGGTCAGGCAAGTATTGAAAATAAATGTGTCAGAATCAAACAAGAGCTCACAAAATGCTGAGTTTTCTGCTGGCAGGTATTAGGAAAGAAAAAAGGCAAATAAACCAACTCTACCATATCAAAGCCATGGCCTGTGGTACACAAAACATGCTTTATGCTATGCCTGGGTAGTGAATGAAAAGACAAGTCAGTACTGAATGAAACCACATCACACACAGACAGAAAAAAACAAACAAAAAACAAATTAACAAACAAACCCCAAACAAACAAAATCCCCAAATCCCCACAAAACAAAAGTAAACAAACAACACCACCACGGCCTGCACCAGCTCCAGGCTCAGGCTCAGCAGGGCTCACACAGACACCTCCAGAAAACTTCTTTGCAAGGGTTTAAACATCCCCAGCCAGCACTGAAAGGATCAGGACATCACCTCAGAGCAGAATTCATGCCTTCCTTCACCAAAGCTCAGCCAAACCATCCCATCCTCTTCATTTCAGCTCATCCAAGGGCTTTATTCCTCACACACACACACTCAGTGCCCTGGACAGTGAACACCAGACCCCTGCCCACCTGCAGCGCCTCAGTGAGAGCAGAGCTGGGCTGGGGGACCACAAACCCAAGGCAGGGCCAGAGGGGATCAACCAGCCCATAAAAGCAATTGCACTGTTGATGCTACTGAGCTTAATAAACTGCTTTGAAATTATTAGGTCTGGCCTGCTGTAATATCCCTGCCTGCCTTGAGCAACAATCTATACGTTTATTGGATTATAAATTACAGTCAACAAATCTAGCAGGGCACAAATTAAAATCCTGCCTGGGAAGCCTAATCATCCTAATGCCATAAATAGTGACACATTGAACCTCCTTTCCTTTGTTCTTTATTACCTTTAGGCTTGGTTTTAATTTTACAGCAAGAATCCTGTAACATGTGCATCTCTTCCCAACAGCATCTTTTTAACCAAATAACCTTTGTTTGCTGGCTGAGAACCAGCCCCCTCAGCCCTTCCCACCTGGCAGCTCTCCAGCCACTCCTGCCCAAGCCTGGGGCATCCCCTGGCACTGGGGTGACCCAGGGGCAGCACCTGCCACTTGGCCTGGCTGCCCCTCATCCCTGGCCTCAGCCCATGGATCCACAGTCCTCTGCAGAGCCCTCCTACCCTTTAGCAGCAGATCAGCACTGCCACCCCTCTCTGTGTCCCCTGCACACTGCCTGGGGGTGCCCTCGATGCCCTCGCCCTGCTCATGGGTGGCCCCGCCATCCAGCCAGTACTGACCCAGCAAACAAGCCAGGAGCAGCCAGTGTCTCCTGGGAAGAGCTGTGGGAAGCTGTGCCAAAGGCTTTCCTGATGCCCTGGCACACACAGCTGCAGTGGTCCTTCAGAGCAGGGGCACAGCCTCCTTGGCCCCCTGAGGGCACAGAACACATGGCAGACACTGCACAGGGACTTGCTGCTTAGTACAGAGCTCCACCTCTCCAAGCTCCACCAGGAATGGTTTCTCTCCACTCCCACCACCCTGGGTACCTGCTCTTCCAGCCCAGTTTTGTCCTCTTCAACCACAGCTATTTCAGGGTTACACATCCAAAGCAAACAGCTCAGCCTTTTCCAAGGATGAGCCATCCCCAGATGCTCCAGAGGGAAAGTCAGGGCGGGGCCCCAGGAATGGAGAGATCTGTACCAAGGATCACATAATGCCCAAAAGGACCAAGAACATCTTGAGAACAATTGGACTGAAGAGCTCTGTGCACTGAGAGAAAGCAGGACCCCCCTGAGCTGTGAGCTCCTCCAGCACATCCCTGCTGCACCCAGAGCTCCTCCGGGCCCTGTGCTGCAGGTCAGGAGCCGGGAGAACAGGGGTCAAGTCTGGAATTTTTCAGGAGTCCCCAGCTGGGTCATTTCTCTGTTTATGAGCCCCCAAAACAACTACAAACACTTGCTGCTCATGTGGAGCCCATGACAAGGTGCCTGCACTGCTGTGGCTGAGATGGCAGAAATGGGCACATTTTAAGGGCACAAGCACTTGCATCAACATAACCCCAACTCCCCCAAATTTCCCCACCAGCCAATAGCTCTGCAGCAAAACCAGCATTTCCAGGAAGAGACTGATGTGGATAATTTGCTTTTCAGTATTCAGAAATCCTGTGAAAAGATAAACAGTGACCCTGAATTTGTCTTCATGCTCAGAGCCCACAAAACTAAAGTCTCTATTCACAGACAGCAAATCAATCCTGACACCCTCTGCAGACCTGTGAGAAAATGAAAATCATTTTTAAAGCCCAGCAAAGTCTGCCATGTGGAGTTTGACTGCAGCAGGACCCTGGGGAGGAGGAATGGTGCAGTTTGCAGCCAGCAGTGCCAGCACAGGCAGGGAGGGCTCCCCTCCCACCACTGCAAATAATCACATTTATAGGGACAGAACCCTCCTCCCACATAATTACAGGAAAGCAAACCTACGGTAGAATGTTCTAACAACCAGAAAGCAGGAGCCAGACACACAACAAGCACATGAGTTATTTCACAGGCTTTCCTCAACACTCTCTGTGTCCTTACAGTGTAAACATGGCTTAACAATAGACCTGAAGTCCTCCTTCAGCAAAGTTCTGGGAAGCCAAGGAAAACAAACCATAATCCTATTTCAAGGCAGGGCTGTGATGACAGACAAAAAAGTGTTTAAACAAAGCTCAAGATGTTCATACATCAATTACTGAGCTCAAAGCCTCTTTTTCACCAATTCAGAAGACACACAAAAAGCATTTTATCACAACCCCAGGGCAAGGCAATAGTCTAAAAACTGGCCACTGTGTTTGCTGAATTATTTGTCCCCAAGTATGTCCACATGTTTATTTTTTCTGCCCCTACTAATTCCTTCCAGGCCATCTTTCTGTCCCTGAGCACCCAGGTAACAGAGCATAAGCTCCAGTTAAAGTCAGGTTGACCCTCTCTCCATGCAGAGTGATCTTCTCAACACCATGTAAACCCACCCAAAAATGCAAGTTCTGTTTCTAGAAGTAATAACTCTCTTTTTTAAAAAAACCCAACAAACTCAGAGGTAGAGTTGGAAAACAAAACTCCAAGCTCCCAAGTGCCTTCCTCAGAGCAGAGACTTTCTGGGGTGGGGGGCTTTGGGAAGTATTTTTCTCACTTGGTAATCTCTGCTCTGAACATGAGACATTTATTCACTTTACCAGCATTCCAGAATGACCATTATTGCACACAACATTCAAGTGCCAAGAAGGCAGTTACTCTGCCAGAGAATCTCAGGATGGGCTGGTTTGGAAGGGGCCTTAAATTCCATCCAGTGCCACCCCAGCCATAGGCAGGGACACCTCCCACTGTCCCAGGCTGCTCCAACCTGGCCTTGGACACTCCCAGGGATGGGGCAGCCACAGCTTCTCTGGGTTTTAATGCCCTGGCTGCCCACCTTCACAGCCAGGAATTCCTTCCCAATATCCCACCTAGCCCTGCCCTCTTTCAGTCTGAAGCCATTGCCCTTTGCCCTGGCACTACACAAAATAATCTCTCTCCATCCATCTGATGGATTCTCCCCCAAACACGCAACATTTCTCTGCAATTCTCAAAACCAACCCCAACCTCTGTGCCCTGCAGGTCCATTTCTGCAAGAGCTGGGCATGTCTAACACACACCAAAGTTAACACCACATTCATCACTTCAGTTCCTTGTACCCCTCGAGCTGTACTTGCTCCATCTTGTCCTCTCTCTGGTTTCTGGCAGGGCTTTGATGCTGCTCTCAGCACCTCCACCTTGGAGGGAGATGCACTGACACTGCAGGCCAGGGAGGGCTGCACAGCTCAGGCAGGTTTCACTCCTCCAAGAACACAGACACACACAGAACCAACAAGGATGCCTGGGGTTTGTTGGTTTGAGGGTTTTTCCCCCCCGTAGTTTCCACCCAATTTTAACACCTCTGAGCAAGTCACTCCTGAAAAAGCAAAATAAAAAAAATACAAAACCATGAGTAGCACTGCCCAGCAGAAGGAACACACTGCCTGTTACTGAGAAGCACCATCAATGTCACCCAGTTCTCCTCTTTACAGATCTCAAAGCAGGGGGAAAACAATCCCTTTCTTAGTCTGGTGTTGTCTTTAAATCAGCATCAGCAGGAACAAGAGGACAGGAACTCATTGTGCTCAGCCAGCTCCGCTGCAAATGAGATCTCTGAGCTGAAAGGGGGGTTGCATTGGAGCAGTCTGGTGTTTCTGGCACTGCAGCTCTCAGGAGGGACATTTTGGCTCTTTCTCTCCTTTCAAGTCAAAAAAAAAAAGAGAGAGAAAGAGACCTATCACAAAAAAGAGAGAGAGAAATATAACAGGGAAAAAGGGAGGGAAGAAGTGTGTGCTAATTAAACAAAACCCACAAAGTGACAAGTGTCATTTTACTACCAAGAAATGAAACTAAAAGGGTTCATTGAGGGCAACCTTCCCTTTCTTGCTGCTTTTCTCTGACCTCAAATACTCCAGAGGTTTCAGAGGGCTCGTCCCCCCAGCCCCAGCAATCCCTGCAGAGGGAGGGAGCACCCCCAGGGCTGGCAGAGCTTTCTCCCTGGGCCACATCCACTCTGTGGAGAAGGCAGGTCAGAAGGTGCCTTACAAAGCCATTCTTGCAGCACCCCAGTGCTTCTCCTTGGCTTTATTAAGCTCTTACACTGGGCATTACAAGAAAAACACCTCAATAGTGCTAATGATCACCATGGAGGCTTTAGGAGCCATTTCAGCCCCTTCTCCCCCTCTAACAGCTTTAAACATTGGTTGCAAGTATTGAAAAGCTCCTATTTAATTTGTTTCCAACCCACAGAGGCACTGGACTAATAAGAAGCTGAGTGCTGACTTCTCCTAAAGCTGCCTCAGTGCTCATAAACCAGTTCATGTGCCAACAGCAGCAGGTGGTGCCAAACTTCTCCCCTGGGTGCCATCCCCACCTTGGTGATGGGAGTCACTGGCAAAGCAAAGGCAGAGCAGCACCCTAAGGGCAAAGTGATTATTCCCATTTATAGGTAAGTCCAGGGTTTCATCTCCAAAGATGTCCTGCAGTGCTTTCCAAGCCCTCAGTAAGAAGAGGTGCAAGACCCCCAAATGGGTCCAGCAGAGAAATGAAACTTAAAAGGGCCCAGAGCAGGCACCAAGAATCCCCTCCAGCACCCGTGAGGTGCTGCTGCAAACCCCTGGCACCAGCAGGGCCAGGCTGCCCCAGCCATCAGGTTTCACTTGCTTGTCCAGCATCATCTGGAAGGCAGAGGCAGGAGCATTTCTAGCAGCCCCTGCCCCGAGGTGGAGCCATCCATCACTGCTGGCAGCCTCAGAGGGATGCCAGCCTGTCCAGCTGCCAGCGTGGAAGGAAGGGACAGGCTGGAGAACGAGGGATAATTGATAAGGAGCAGAATTTGGGAGCACAGCCAGTGCCTTACCCCATGAATCACACTAAAAGGGTGAGGAGCTGCTAAACCTCCACCCTGGCACAAAATATAATTGTTTAGCACCACTTGCCAGGTGATTTAATACCTTAAAACACGCTGACAGGTCTGTGAGCCACAGCCTGAAACGTGCTCAGCATCAGCATCAGCATCAGCCTCAGCCTCCTGCCCTGATCCAACCCACAGGTCCCTCCAGCAATGCCCAAACTCAGGGAAAAAACATCCTCCCAGCCTGTCCCACACTGGCACTCCTGAGACACCACTGGGATGCAAACTGGGAGAAAAACTGCCAAGGAAACATGAGGTGGATGCAGAACCAGCTAAAAACACCTGCAAAAGTGCCAGGAAGCCTCAGCAGAGCCTCCTGCTCAAGGGGCAGAGCTGCCATGGATTGGTAATGAGGACAGGCTGCTGCCACCAGAGACTGAAACTCTGAGCAGAATTCTTGGCCAGAGACACAAGAATGACAAGTGGAGCCCCAGTCAGTCCTCCAGGGCCAGATCTGCAGAGGGTGCCACTGGCCCCCACAAAGCACACTGGGAGCTGGGGCAGCACAGGCACCTTGGCTCCAACCCAACAGAAACAACCCAAAAACTTAGGGCTTCACTGGTATGAGAGAGGGAGGGGGTACCCCTCCATCCCTCCTCCCCAGCTGCACCTGCGTGGATGCTCTCACACACACCTGCTCTCAAGGAACAAGTTCAGCAGGCCAAGCTTTGCTTTCTACAGCAGGGAAAACATGCTTTCCTGAATTCTGCAAGAAAAAGGAGAATATCAGAGAATCACCGAACAGTTTGAGTTAGAAGGCACCTTTTAAAGCTCATCTAATCCATCCCCCCTGTACCCCACATGTCACACCTGAGTACCTGTTCACACAGCACCCCTTGCAGCCTCTCCACTCTCCACCAGCCTTTGCAGCATCACTTATTGCTGTCTTGTCTAGAGAGGAAATGCCACCTTTTCTTGCCACTCCATATCCACCCCAACTCATTTCAGACATACCAGGGGGTCCTGAGCACTTGGATTAAAAGATGCCAGGAGAAGGAAGCTCACACCACGTGTTTGGGCACACACAACAGGAGAAGGGAGAAAGAATCCTAATAAATCTACATGCATGAAAATATGGAATGAGACAGATTCTACTTGAAATGCTGGAAAAGCAGAGAGAAATCACCAAGTACTGCCTACCAAGGGTTAGACACACTACACACAGTCACAGATGGGTTGGGTGGGAAGGGACCCTAAAGATCACCCAGTGCCACCCCTGCCATGGGCAGGGACACCTCCCACTGTCCCAGGTGGCTCCAACCTGGCCTGGGACATTCCCAGGGATCCAGGGGCAGCCACAGCTTCTCTGGGCACCTGTGCCAGGGCCTGCCCACCCTCCCACACAGCAATTCCTTCCCAATATCCCACCTATCCCTGCCCTCTGGCACTGGGAGCCATTCCCTGGGGCCTGTCCCAAGTCCCTCTCCAGCTCTCCTGGAGCCCCTTTGGGCACTGCTTTGTAATTAAGAACTGTTTCAAATCTTGAAGCAAATCCCACACTTCCACATCAATCCATCCACTGGTTATTCCCACTGCACACAATTAAAACCTTCAAGCACAGCAGGAGTCTCACTGCAGCTGCACTGAGGAATTATTGAAAAGACAACTCAGAGCAGAATTGGTCTCCAATCCCAAAGAAATTCATTTGCCAGCTTTGGATGCATCCCGATGGAACTGGCACCAGGATGCCAACAGAAAGGCACAGGTTGTTTTACTGGTGTCACTTCAGCCCAGGGTGGGCAGAAAGTTTATTTTCATTTCATTTCCTCAGTTCCCTTTCACACCAAACCACCCCCATCTGGCTGAATAGATTTGCTGAGGGCAAACAAAATTCTCCCATCACAAGACCAGTAATAAAGTTTGAAGTCCTGGCAACTCCAGCCTTCAACAACTGCTGAGGAAAATTAACTGAAACTTCAGAAACACTTTCTGTCAAATGAATTTCCACATTCCACAAGCATAAGGCCAACTCAAAGGAAACAGGGAAAGCAATTTTTTACTTCTATTGAAAGGGGAATAAAACTCAGGCATAAATAAAACATCAATTTTTGCTCTGGTTTTAACTTAAACAACTGGATATATAAAATTCCTCCCTGCCTCCTACATATGCAAAAAACCCCTTTCAGAGATTTGTCTGCTGCCCATAAATATTGTGGTTCATTATGGAAACAGTGAGAGGCTCTTGGCGAGGAACTGATGCCAGAGGTGATGAAATTAAACCCAGCAAGAACATCCAGTGAATTACAGGGCAGGAGATGCTCAAAGCCCTGTGCCAGCCAGGCAGGGAAAATGGGAAGGAAAACTTAATTCCTATTTCCCAGGCTGCCTGGGAGTCTTAAAGGGATATGGCTGAGACTCAGAGTTGTGGTCCAGAATCAGCCACAGAGATTAAATGAGGGGAATAACCAAGCCTGGTACTTCCTGGGGAATTTTTGCTCCCAGAGGGGCCAGGCACCCACCCCACCTGTTTGGAGGGACAGAAGTGGTGCCCTGTGCTGTTTGCCACTCCAGCCATTCCAGAGATGATCCAGGCTGGAAGACACAGCACACCTCTCTCCTTTTATGCCACCAGCATCTTGGGAACCAGTTAGCTCCCAGATCCTCCAGTGGGATCCAAGCTGGGGCTGTTCCTAACCAGCATTTCCATGGAAAACAGGCCTGGAAACACCGGGAACCTCTTGGGCATGGCCCGGCATCAACCCCTGCCACTGCCCCAGAAGTGCACTGGCACCTTCCCTCCCAACAGCTGCCATGGAATGCCCAGAGAACCAGAAGGAATGGCACAGCACCTGCCCTGCACTGGGCACAGCCTGGGCAGAACCAGCACATGGGCATGGACAGACCTGGGGGCACTGCTGGGGAGCACAGGCCAAAAGCAAACCTGCTCCAGCCCAGCTGCTTGGGCCAAATTCACCATGAAATGCACATTTGGCGTTTATTTCCCATAATTTTCACTTTACAGCACACACAATTTTATCCTCTTTACCCACACCCCTGAGGAGAGCCAAAAACTACCTGGGGGAAGAGAAAAAACAAACAAACCAAAGGAAAAATAAATCTTTAAACAGGAACAGCAGAAATCCAGCAAAAACACTGCCAAAAATTAAGCTCCTGAGTGTGCTTTGCTGTCATGCAGGTAAGCCCTGCCTGAGTCCTACAGGAAGGCTCAGAGCAGCAGCACAATATCCTAAATGAAGGAGTATATGAAAGTACAACCCATGGAAGGGGGTCCCCGGGACCACCTCCAAGCACTCATCCAATTCTCCAGTTCTCAGAGAGTCTGCTCAGAAATAAAGTAATAAAATGGCATTCCAGTTAAGAAGTCCACATGTCCACCCAAAGGAATCTCACCAGAAAACATCTTTATTCCCCCAGTTATTAAGATCTTTGTCAAGTGCTCTCCATTCAGTTGGAAAGGTTTCTCCACTCACCCTCCAGATGAGTTGATGGACATCAGATAATTAAAATCAAGATGCACAGACAACTATTGGATCAGATGGATCCAAGTACTGGACTGTTTTATTCCCTTGCCCTTCATCTCCATGCTTTACATTGATGTTTTACAAGTCTCAGCACATATAAAAGAAACTCCACCTCATAAACACAAGGAAAAGGATTTGGAAATTTAGTCCATCCTTGTAGCTCAAAAATGCTGTCAAGGAGCAAAAAGGCTCAGGGGGGATCACAAAAGGGGGGTTTTCCACAAAGGAAAAGGGGGAGGGAAATGTCACATCCTCACCAGCCAAACCTTGCCTGGTTCATGTCCCCTCCACCCACATCTCGGTTGCAGGAGTCACATTAAGGACAAGCTGGTGCAAGGCTGGTGGGCAGGGGGGGTGGGCAGCCTGGAGCTCCTGCAGGCTGGGATTTGTTAGTCCAAGGAGGTGTCAAACACAAGATTCTCTTGCTCAAGGATTGCCATTAGCCAAGTGAATTTCCCATCACTGCACCCAAACTTCCATCCCTCTTCTGCTCTTTACTGGTTTTTTGGAGCTTGTATTTTTTTTTCTTTTTTGGTTGGTTGGGGATTTTTTAGGCCATTGGAACCCCAAGTTGTCCCTTGGGCTGCTCCCACTCCCCTTGCAAGAAGCTGTAAAACAAGTTGTAACCCCTTTGCAACCCTTCTCTTTCAAAGGAGGGAAAGGGGAAAGAAAAACTACAGTGGTAGGAAAGCCCTTTTCCTCAGCCCAAAAGTTTGAGCCACATCTTGTCCCCTCTCCTGTGCAACACCCCCACCAAGGCAGGGGCCCTCCTACCCCCAGCTCACCAACCATTACTGGAGATTCTGGAGCTTTAATGCTACACAACCACCCAGGGGAGGTCCCCAGCACATGGACCTCCCCTGCCAGAATGAAGACCATGAGTGCACAAGCAGCACCTCTTCTACCACCTCCAAAAGCCCCAGCTGAGACTGAGTGCCCATCCATGCTCATGTTTCATAAATTCACAGACTGGTTTAGGTTGGAAGGGACCCTAAAGATCATCCAAGTCCCACCCCTGCCATGGGCAGGGACACCTTCACTAGCCCAGGTTGCTCCAGCCTGGCCTTGGACACTCCCAGGGACGTGGCAGCCCCAGCTCTTGGTGTACCCACAGGGACCAGTGGGCAATGAGAGATGCTTTGCATGCCCTGACAGCAGCTTTGGGCTGTGCCCCAGCACAACAGGCACTGGTTTGTATTCACCCACCCCCTGCCACAGGGCAGGAGCAGAGCCCCCCAGGATGAGCTCTTGCTGCTCCCAAAGCCCTTGGCCATGGCCATGCAGAGACAGGACGTGGCAGGGTGACCCTGTGCCTGCCCCACCAACACAGACTGCCTGAGTCCCCCCCGATGGGCTCCAGAGGGCACAGCCCCATCTGCTCACAAAGGCCACTGAAAGGGCTCATGTGCCAAATGCCCCCCGGCCCAGCCTTGGCAGCCACCCCATGACCCCAAGGGCTCCAATAAAACACAATTAGAGCAAGGAAAAACCAGAGTGCCTCTTTTCCAAGGGAAATGTGGATAAATCAGGGTCTTCCCCAGCCTCCACATGCCCTGCTCACGTGAGAGCTCTGAAATAGTGCCATGTCAGAGCTGCCAGCAGGAGGTCAGAGCTGGGCTCTCCAGACACAAGGCTGCACTTGTTCCTGTGCCTGCCACACAAGGGCAAGCTTTGTGCAAGGCAGAGAAGTCATGTATTTCCCTAATTCCTGACATATGGAAGGGATTCCCCTCTTTTCCTAGAAAGGATTTCAGTGGGTTCAGTGGAAAGCAAAAGGAGGCACAAGCTCCAGCAGAGCTGAGCACCCAACCAGCATCCCTGGGCAGAGAAGGCAGAAGCTTTGCTACCAGACTTATATTCATTTATTAATTATTTTAACTTCAAGGCTGAAGAGTTAGGGAAAGAAAATGAATAATCAGCCATCATGGGAAAAATTTAAGTGCTAGAGTTGGCTCATCACACAATAAATTGTACATTCTGATAGAACTCCACTCCTGCAGCACAAGAAAGGCACTGGGGCATCATCCATGTACAGATCAGCCACGATCCAAATCTCCTCCTTTCACACTTTGCTCACTGTAAAATAAGTTTTCCAAACCCAGGATACAAATGCCTCTATTTTTTTTCAGTCTGATAACTAATTTACTTACTATATTTTGATCCCCTTCTCTTGATCTATTTATCATTTCCCCATGATATTTTTCAAGAAACAGTAACAGAGCATCACTCAAGGAACAATTTTCTGCTGCAGTTGAGGGCTGGTTTTCTGGCCTAGAAGCTTCTAAATAGGGATAAATTCTCTAAGAATTGCCACACTACCATGTCTGGGACAGGAAGCAGCAGGGAACTGGGAAGGATTTCCTCAAGAAAGGGTGATTAGACACTGGAAGGGGCTGCCCAGAGTGGTGGGGTCACTGTCCATGGAGGGGTTTGAGAAGAGACTGGACATGGCACTCAGTGCTCAGGGACAAGGTGGGACTCCATCTCAGGGTTCTCTCCAGCCTGATGGGTTCTGTGATCACACAGCAGCACAGGGGCAACTTTCACTTGGGCTTGTGCTGCTCACACCTCCCTGAAGCAGCAGGACCCTCTGATGGCTGCTCAGACCTCAGCAAACAGGTCCCACTGCAAACACACACGGGCTGTGAAATGAGATTTCCTCTCCAGATATGACTCAGCTAAAAGCTCCACCACCCCTCCCGAGAGACAACCTCAGGCTCCTGCCCTTACTGGGGAAGGAACACACCAAGCCAACGTCAGCAGAGTGGTTTGAGTGGCTACAAACCGGGCTTGGCAAGCAAAGCCCACAGATAGGCACAGCTCTGAGTTAGAGCAACCAGGAGGTGGTTTGTTCCTCCAGAACAGCTCTGTCAGAGACTGCACAAGGTGAGGAGACAGCTGAGAGACAGGTTGAAAGGGCAGGCTGGGGTGAAACCAGTTGCAGGAGGCAACATCTCCTCCTCTGACATCCCCTCCCTCCTGGCAGCAGGGCTGATGTCACCAGTGCTACAGCACCAACCATCACCTCCAGCAGGGCTAGATAGGATATCGGGAAGGAATTCCTCGCTGGGAGGGTGGGCAGGCCCTGGCACAGGTGCCCAGAGAAGCTGTGGCTGCCCCTGGATCCCTGGGAGTGCCCAAGGCCAGGCTGGAGCACCCTGGGACAGTGGGAGGTGTCCCTGCCCATGGCAGGGGTTTGGACTCCATCATCCTCAATGTCCCTTCCAAACCAAACCAGTCCATGATTCCATGGTCACAATCAGGATGAGGGCTGGTTTCTCCTGGAAGGAATGAGAGAGGAGCTGAGTCTCTCCCCATTCTCTTTGCTAAATACCCAACTGATTTGATCCCATTGAAATGGCTGAGTTTTAAATCCCTTGGGGAATTTTGGCCCAGCAAGGTCACTTCTGCATAAGGTGAGGTTAAAGGTATCAGACTCCTGCTGGTCCCATCCCCCAAGAGAGCAGCTCCCCCAGCCTGGTCCTTCCCACACCCAGCCCACGGGCAGGGAGGCAGGAGCTGCTCCCCCCAGAGCAGGGGCCACCTTGGGCACATGTCACATGATTTGAACAACTATCCAAGCTTTCCTCGAGGGTAATTGGAGCTGCTTTTTGTCACCCAAAGGTAAACTTTGACTTTCAAACAGGCTCAGGAGAGCACACAAGGAAGTTGATTCCATTTTTAAGAGTCAGGGTTGTCCAAGTTCAGGTGACTTCAAACAAAGCCTTAGTTGTTTAATTTTTTTTCCCCCGTAGCTGTCACTGAAAAAGAGGCTCATTTGACTTCCCTGAAGTTCACTGACTCTCAAAAGTGCTCCCTGACATCAGCTGCAAACAAACCCAGTGCCAAATAAAGGCTCAAAACCACACATCAGGTAGAACATGACACCTGATGGGTCCAGACCAGTTCATCAGCTTTCCTTCTAACAGCTCCGTGCAGACATGGCATGAAACAAAGAGAGTAATTTTTAGGGTTGAGATGAGCTACAAACACCAGCAACCAAACAACTCAAACCTGCAGCCACAGACAGGCACAGCTTCTATGGGCACATCCCCTTCAAATCCCCCTTGGGGGCTCAGCAAGAGTTCTGGAAACAACCTGGAGAAAAAGGTTCACTCTGTAGTCAAACACCCCTCAATTCAAGGCCCCTTCCAAAAGGGACTCAGGAGGAAACAAAGGCAGACAAAAACCACAGATCAACCTCACTGCCAAAGAGCAGTCATTGCATCTCCCAGCCTTGCTTATCAATGTTGTTAATAAGCCACACCAGCAGCACAAGGTTCCTCCCCAGTTCAGTGGGACATGAGGATTTGTGGAGCCCCAGCTGAGCTCCCCACACTGCAGCAGTTTGGATGCCCACCCAGAGCCCACAGGCAGCTGAGCCACCTCCACACCAAGCTGGCAGAGGGTGAAGTGTCCTGTGACACAAAGCCTGGACGGCACAAGATGCCTGCCCTGGTCCCACCCAAACTCAGCCAAAGCAGAGCAGCCACAGCACCTTTCTCGGTGCCAGAGGTGCTGCTCGAGCTGTGAGCCAGCACAAAGCCTCGTGGTGCAGAGCTCTGCTGCCCACAGAGGCTGCCAGCAGCACGGGCACAAAGCACTCAGCAACAGCCCCGGGCTGGTAAAGGGCAGGAAGGCACTGCCACAACCATCACATCCAACACTCTGCCAGCTGCAGTGTCAGGTCTGGTGGCACTTTGACTGGGATTAGCTTGGAAATTACAAAGAGCATTTGCCCCCCAGGGAAATGTGCTCCATCTACCCCTTCAATGCAAAACCTCCATGGGCGAAGCTGCACAGTTTGATTTATTAATAAATCTACTGGAAACTGCAGCAGGGAAATGAGCTCATGGCTTTACCTGTCCTGGGATGATGGTGGGAGAAGGACAGGAACAGGAGCTTGGCCAGACTCCCAGAAGGAGAAGATTGAATGTGAATATCTGTATTAAAAGGCACAAAGATATTATGCTAAAGAATTTCAGCTTCCAAACCTCCCTATGCCAGGACTCCCCTCTCCAATTAGAATGAGCAGCTGCCATGTCTTTGGCAAGCTCACCTCTGCCCTCAATTTAGAAGCTTTTTACATCAAGAAATGGAACACATTTTAAAAACCAAAGGGCCATTAAATCATTTCCTCTGATTCTGTACAAGAAATGTCACCCCCTTAGTGGAATATTTGCTACACAAATGTGGTTCCTGGGCACACTTTGCACTAAAGGCACCTGATGGTCCTGGAGACAGAGAATCCCCAGCACTGCTGGCAGCAAACCAAGACTAGATCTGAATAATCCACTTTTGGGAATTGTTAGTGCCTGTTCAAGCAAAATTATTTCCTCAACGCCAATGAAAATGTTGCTGCAGATTTAAAACCATCCCTGCAGCATTTCCTCAGCCCACAGAGGAAAGGGGACAGCTCCAAAGAGCAAGTAGCTCCTTTTTGTGGTTATTTTGGGCCCACAAGCATCACAATCAACTGCCTCAAAGTCTACTTTGACGAGAGACAGGAAAGTCCCTTCTGCTTGGGGCAGGAAAATAAAAGCCAAGGAACTCGGCCACTGCACTCCCCCATCATCCACCCACCCAGCAGAGCTGGGCTCTGTCACAGCACAACTGCTCTTGGATCTCCTCCAGGACTCCTGGGAACTGAAGAAAGGCTGGAAAAGCAGCTTGGGGGATCAGGTGGAATAAACCCTGGAGTCCAAGAGATGGGCAGTGAGGTCACACCAGCTTCCCTCTAGGGACAAAAATCAAGTCTCCTCTGGAAAACAGCCACAGTTGCTCACTGTTCTGTCAAGGTGAGAGAGAGGATTCCAGACACCAGGAGACCAACAAGTCAAATTTCCATGATTGTTAATCCCATTGCACTTTATCATTTGCTCTCTTCAAAAGTCACACCCTTAGAGCTCCACACATGAGGAAGGACTAAATATCTGAGCACCCAACGACACAATTAATTAACCTGGGCTAGATTACAGGCCCCCACTGCCTCTTGGCAAAAAGGAGTTCCACCATTCAATTTGAAAAGCCTAACTGTAAGAGCAGCAACACAGCTGAGGGAGAGACAAGCATTTGTTTTGGAAAGCAAGCAGAAAAGCCACCTTATTTTTCCCCCTTTCAGAGAGAATTCAGAAAATATTCTGCCTTGGTGCCATGTAAGCAAACTTCAGCAATAGCTGAATAGTTGGGTTATCAACACTGGTTTGGTCACAACCCCAAAACTGGGCAGAAAATTAACTACATCCCAACCCAAACCAGTCCAGGGAACTCACACATGGGGTGGGAGGTTAACCCAGGAGTTCACTGAGCCTCCAAAGCCCATCTGGGGCAGACCCAACATCTCCCAAAGCAGTAAAGACTTTGCAGGAGAGGCTGCACCCCCCTGTCCTCCCCTGGAACACCCCATGTCCAAGGGAAAGCCATTTAAAACCCAACTGACAGACCCCCAACTCCTGCTTGCTCAGTGTGGGGCTGGGCTGAGGGACCATGGCCCAGAGACTGTCCCCATGTCTCCTGCCTGCCCTGCTCCCCAGAGGCAGCAGCTCAGCTCAGCACTGGCTGTGCAAACCCAAACACGTTTTGCAGATGCTCTGCAGGAAAACCCTCTGACACCTCCAAAGCTTTCCAAACCCCAGGGCACGTTAATCAGCCAGTCTGAGCCCATAATCCCAGCCCAGGCACCACACTCAATGGGTTTTGCAGACTCTCTCCCACAGGCATTTTGCTACATCAGGGCTAAGCCCCAAATTCAGCTAGAGTCAAACATCCTCACCCTGACAACATCAGCCTGGGCCACAGAATTGGGCTCTGACCCCGTGGCTGTCCTGCCCTTTCCACCACTTGAGGTTTCCTCCCCTTCAATTGAGCACCCCTGGAAAGGAAACCTCTTTGAGGGGACAAGCAGGAGTTTCTGGGGATCACAGCACCTGCAGGCAGAGGCTGGGTAGTTGTGTTGAAGAAGAGCTTTGGAGGAAAAGCACAACCTGAAGCCATTAAGGCTGAAAGAGTATTTATGGAGTCAAATTAAATTTCTAATGCTGCCCAACAGCCTGGAATCTTGGTCAAGCAGCTTTCTGGGCTGGTACCTCCATGGTGCGATCCAGAGGTGACCAGCAATGGCCTTCTGGACCTCACCAGTCTAAGGCAGCAACAGTTTCAGCACCAGGTTGGGAGCAGGTTCATGCCAACCTTTCCAGGAGCTGTCTGAGGATGTGCCAATCAGCAGGAACCAAGCTCCTGGCAGGGTGAGCCCAGTTCCTGAACTACCACACCCTCTGCTCCTTGCCAGGCCACCCAGGGCTCCTGGCCAGCCAGAGAGGTCTTGCTCTTTCATGGAGCCCAAACCACACCATTCCCAGTTACACTTCTGGCAGCCTGATGGCACCATGACAGCAATTCCTGCCTGGCTCAGCTGGCACGTGGATCTGTGGGCATCTCAAACAGCTTCCCTGGACAACGCCCACCCCACAGCCTCCCCCGTAAAATGAAGGGCTCAAAGGTGAATTTGAAGGATGTTTAGGTGGTGTGTAAAGCCCTGAAAATGGGGCAGTGTTGCTTTCAATTCCAAGCATTAAGGGGGAAAACCAGAATCAGAATGGCTTGAGTTGGAAGGGGTCTTTAAAGGTCATCTAGTCCATGCCCTCAGTAAGCTGGGACACCTCCAGAACAATAAGGAAGAGCCCATCTCTATTTAACCCAACACCAGGATTTAGCCCATCACAGGAACATGATCAGACCCAGCCATTCTCTCAGCTCTGAATCACTGGTCACATCCAATGCTCCAGTGCCCAACCTCAAATCAAACCACCCTGAAAGCCTCTGTGCCCAAAAGCTCCTGTGCCCCCAGGCCTGCGGTGCAGAACATCAACAAATTGGAAAAGGTGTGAAAAAGGGCAAATTAACCCACCCTCTGATGGAGGTTTTCAGCAGAGGCAGCAGTTTCTGTGCCCACTGACCTGTGGCCAGCTGGGAATTAGCCCTGACAAAGCCCCAGCCCCAAAGCCCAGGGCTCAGATCATCTGCTCAGGTCACCTCCCAGCACTGGCCAAGTGCAATTACAGCAGAAAGTGAATGAACAGCTCTCACAGACACAGCACTGCAGTTCAGTATGCTCATGGATCACAGCTCCTCACAAAAGGAGCCCAGAAAGCCACCAGAAGCCTCAGCTGGGCCACCTGGAATCACAGCCAGGGCACTGCAAGGGAACTCATTTTCAGAGACCACCCAGTGCACCAGGAAGGGTTTGAGACCTTGGAGCTACGGGAACAGCAACAGGCAAAGGTTGGGAGAGCAGAAGGAATTCCCCTCCATGCCCACACCGTTCAGAGACCTTGGGATGAGACACAGGATGGAAAAACAGGATTGTATGTTAAGCACAGGAGATGCTTTTGAAAAGGGCCTGGAGGGACAAGACACAGGGAATGGTTTCCCAGTGCCAGAGGGCAGGGATAGGTGGGATATTGGGAAGGAATTGCTGGCTGGGAAGGTGGGCAGGCCCTGGCACAGGTTGGGCAGAGAAGCTGTGGCTGCCCCATCCCTGGGAATGTCCAAGGCCATGATGGATTGGGAGCAATCTGGGATAGTGGGAGGTGTCCCTGCCCATGGCAGTGGGTGGGATGGGATGAGTTTTAGTGTCTCTTCAACCCAACCTATTCTGTGATTCCATGGAAACACTGGCATAGTCATAATCATCCAAGAAGACTTCAGAGTGAAAACCTCAGAGCAAATCATCAGGGAGAAGAGCTCTAGATGTAAAGCAGAGCACCTGAGGCCAGCTTTGGTCACTGCTTCAGCAGCCACAACTTCCAAGTCTCAACAGCTTTTCCCAGCACAACACAATGGGCTGCACCTTCTCCCATCTCTTCCTTCAGCCCAACTCAAGCTTCCAATTAAAATTCTCATTTTCATGTAAATGTTTCATGGGTAGTAGAAAGCCTGACATGTTCCCATTGGAGGGAAAGGAGAGGGCTCATTAAAATTTGGGCTGGTGAGTGGCAGGACTCAGAAAGACATCACAGAAGAGATCACAGAGGCAATGCTGGATCATGACCCAAATTTAGGTGACAGCCTCCTGTTCTGGAAGTTTGATGTTTTACTGAGAAAGCAGAGAATAACCCTTACAGTTTGCACTAAAAAAAGTTCCTCTCTGAATATGGGACTTGCTTTCTTATCATTAAAAACTAGAAACAGGACTGGGACATACCCTAATCTTCCCCCTCCAAATACCATCTGCAGGCACTTCACTGACACCAAGATGGGAACAGATTCCTCATGCCTGGGGTTTGCACAGCCTTTCTCCTCTCACTCCTGCAATGCTTGTTCTCTCCATTTCTCTTAACAGTTGAGGCTGAGGCCTCATGGAGACCTTAACAAGCCCAGCTCAGAGTGGACATTTTTAAGCCTAGATCAGGTGCCTTTAAACACAACTAGTTCCTTCCTAGCACTGGAAAACACAACTGAAATTCCAAGTGGAACTGGAGGACTGCCACTGGTATTTTTTGGTAAACCAAGCAGAGCCAAACTTCCCTGAAAAATTAGTCAAAGGCAATTTTTCTATGGCTGTTTGGCTAAGAAATGTAATGTTGTGGTTCACCAGAGAGAGGGAATAGGGAATTTTTAGCATTCCACTTAGTGCAGGTACAGATGCCAAGACATTGCATCCCACTGTTTTCCTGGCAAAGTCCCACAGATCCACCTACACCCTCAGCTATGGATGTGCCCAGGAATCTGCTCCCAGCAACCCTCAGAAATGGGCACTCACACTGAGCTGAAAGAGGAGGAAAAACAGCCCCAACATTCCTACTTTGCCACAGGAAATTAGTTCAGGGCTACCCAAACACAAGCTGTGACTCTCCAATTCCCATGGGAGGTCCTGGCCAAGCTGCCCCACCAGCAATCCATGGAATTCAGAACCAGCAGCAGTTCTGGCACAGGGTCTGCCAGCCAGACGTGTTTTCTCTCTAACAGCTTCTTTTCCAGAGGGAAAGCACTCCAAGAGCCAGGAAGATACCTGGTTACAAACTCAGAAGCAGAACAGAGGAGCCAAGTGACACCAGAGCAGCATTAAGTGCTCAATAGGCAACCAAAGGATCTCCTGAGAGCACTGCCAGAAGAAACAAGACTTAAATTCAGGGTTTTTACCTTCTTTATGTTGTAAGAACATTTAAAAAAAAAGAAAAAGAAACAACCTAGAAAACATGAGAGCACAGAAAAACAGGAACACACAAGCATTTCCCAGAAGATGCAAAGGGGGGCTTTGACAGCAGTATCTTCACACTTACCCCATACACACAGCAGGTCTCACAGGACCTCACAGCCCCCAACAACAGGGGAAGTGCCAGTCAAGCTCTGCTTCCCAAACTCCCTCTGCCACAGCTCTCAAGAAGTGCATTCCCAAGGGAGGGCAGAGTCACCTCTAACACTCCAAATCTATCTCAAACTAATTCTCACCTCCTACTGCCTTCCATAGAAGTCCCAGAATGGTTTAGGTTGGGAGGGAGCTTAAAGCCCATGCAGTCCCATCCCTTTCCACAGGCAGGGACAATCTTCCACCAGCCCAGGTTGCTCAGAGCCCCATCCAACCTGTCCTTGGGCACTTCCAGGGAAGGAGCAGCCACAGCTTCTCTGGGCAACCTGTTCCCTCTACCTCCAAACTCATCTTCCCATGCAAGAACAAAACCAAGGACTCATGAAAGCTGGCAAAGACCTGCAAGATCAAGTCCCCTCCCTTGGACTGAGGGCCACTAACCCATGCTGTGCAGGCAGAGATGATGCAGCAGAAATGCAGGTTGAGCCAAGGCTGCTGCAATCACACCAGTGAGACACAGAGCAAGGAGTAAGACATGGGAAATACAGATGGATTTGGCCATAGCACTCAATCCCTCTGAGCACCAGGACCAGCTCACTGTGGCCAAGGGAGAGAACCACAGACCTCCAACCACGAGGCCAATGAATCCCACCATCTATCCAAGCCAATAAATAAGAAATGAATACATATAACATCCAGCACTTTGAACCACGACCTCCAATCCAGCAGCCCTGGGCAGAGGTGACGTGGTGGCCCACCCACCTTGGTGGTGTCATCATGTGACCGCTGGTACCGTTTCCAGCGGCAGCCGTAGATCCCGGTCAGACAGGACAGACATAGCTGGGGCTCGTAGTACTGCAGGGGTTGGTGTTTGACCATGCTCCTTCCAGCCCCTCTGCACAGAGGTCTCACAAACCCATCAGGTCCTGGCAGTGCCCTTCAGTGAGAAGGAAAAACGAAATCCGTTAAAAAAAGGGAATTAAAGCCACTGAGCCATTTTTCAATACGTTAACAAGCAATTTAATAATTAACCACATCCCCTGGCTATGGAGAGGGAGGATGATAATCAGGTCTGTTCCCAACACCTCCTGGTTGTTACTCAGCCAGACTGAGAAGTTTAATTAGTTTGCAAGTTTTCTTTCCTTGAGCAGCTTCTCCCACGCCACTGAAAGCCAAAGTGTTGGTGGGAGTTACCGGAAAGAGAAGCCACAGGAGGACAAAAGGAGGGGCTGCTGTTGGCAGCCCAGATGACAAGATTTTTATCAACAACTGAAACGTAAAGAACCATCATCTCTGCAAGAACAACCTTAAAATCAACTCTGAGACCTCCTCAGAGCTGAAGCCCAGCCAGGCTAAAGCAGATCATTACCTTCAGCATCCCACAGAGCCTGCAAAACAGTCCCAGACCAGGAACAAACAGAAGGCACATCACAGAATCACAGACTATCCTGAGCTGGAAGGGACCCAACAAGCATCCTCAAAGTCCAACTGCTGGCCCTGCAGAGCACAAGCCCAAGAATACAGAGTGTGTGCATGTCCACACAACACAGAACAACCATCTCCCTTTACACACCTCCCAAGCACTCACAGGCCTGCAGAGCTGGGTGCAGCCTTCACCCACATCCCCTTCCACCACACAGCACCCAAAGGACCAGCCTGCCTCCTGGGCACATCACTGCTTCGAGGGAGAGTTCTCTGCTCCCTCCATCACATGCTCTGTGCGTCACAGGGCTTTTTTAGAGATATATATTTAGATGCTCTCTCTTGTCTCTGGTGAGATTCATATCAAGGACAGACCAAATAACCACATTCTCTTACTAATTCCTAGAGCTGGTTACCAGGGGTGGGAACCTCAAAGCCATTATTTGCCGCTCTGGTGGCGTCACACCGTGCTCAACTCCCACCTGGGGGTTTTCCACAGAGTCCTGGGGTGCAAGTGCACACCCACAGCCCCACATGCTGCTCTTGGGTGATGTGCAGCAGCAGCTCTGCTTGCCAAGGGCTTGTCTATCTGTCCAGAGCGTGCAGAGTTGAGTGTGGGCAGTAAATCAGACCCTCTCTAAGGGAAACAATTTCCTCACACACAGGACCCCCAGAGCTCAGGTCTTGCAAAACCTGTGACAGCTGAGTGGCCACATCCCCACTGGCATCAGCAAGGCATGACTGGGCTTAAGGAGATAAAGCAGCCACCTGGAAGCCCTGCACAGCCACATCCCTTGGAAGGCAGCCTCCAAAACCCACCAAATATCCTCAGCTGGAAGGGACCCACAAGAATCATCCATCCAGCCCTTGGCCCTGCACAGGACACCCCCAAGAATCCCACTGAGGCTGACTCTTTTTCACTGGAGCTGATGCACAAGGGCATCTGCAGACACAGTGGTGGAGCCCAGCAATGTCAGCAGGGACACAGCCAGCTCAGCCCCTGCAGCTCCTGCCCATGTCCGTGCCCATCTATGCTCCATGCTGACAGCCTTGCCCTGCCTCTCCCTCAGCAGCACTCCAGAGGCTGTTGTGGCTCCAAAGGCCACCAGAGCTGTCACCACGCTGTCCCCAGAGCCCATCAGGCCTGACACAGACACACAGTGTGACTCTCCACCCTCCCCAGGCAGCTCTGGGTGCTGATCTGGCCGAGGACACGAGCTGTGCATGACTGGCACATCATGATCCCCACGGGGCTCTGCTCGTGCCCTCGGGCAGGACACGCAGGACAGAGGCACAAACACAGCCAGGCTGCAGCGAGGGCTCTGCTGAGCATCCTTGTGCCCTCCCAGCTCATCTGCCCCCCAGCCCTGCTGTGTCACCTTGGTGGCCTCGTGCTCGAGGTCACCTCTCTGCCTGGAGTTTTGCCTCTTTTTGTGCTATTTATAAAGCTCAGCATTAGTCACTGCCCAAGTTGTCTCCCATCTTCAGCTTTTTTTCTGCTTCAGGACCATCCCTACCAAGTGACCCTCCCCACCTGCCACCCCCCATGCTGGCAGACAGACAGAATGGGACAGAAACACAGAACATGCAAAATCAGGTGCTGTTTGGAGGTCTTGCTCAAAGCCATCATCTCTGCCCTGAAGCCCCTCAGCACTGAGTGATGCACAAGATGCTGAGGGATAAATGCAGGATGTAAAAATCACACACGGGCTGTTCACAAATCCCCTATTCCCACACTACAAACCTTGAAGGCTACAAGAAGTCCTCCAGAAATTCATCTCCAAAGGAAAGCACCTCTCCTGATTGCCACCTCTTCCTGCTCTGGTCATGCAAGGCAAGAGGGCAGACAGCCCACCTCCATCTGCAAGAGCTTTCACCACATATTTTATTTGTTCATTTGCAAGAATTAAGTTGCAAATTCAAACACAAGGGATAAAAAAAAATCGTTGTCCCAAGTATCATTAGATTTAAGATTAGGAAGAAATTCTCCCCTGTGAGGGTGGGCAGGCCCTGGCACAGGGTGCCCAGGGAACCTGTGGCTGCCCCATGCCTGGAGTGTCCAAGGTCACATTGGAGGAGCCTGGGACAGTGAGAGGTGTCCCTGCCCATGGCAGGGGGTGTTAGACCCGTGGAGAGTTCTCACCAGGGTCCTTGATTTAACCTCCTCAGGATACAAACCCCTCTCAGGATGCTCTTCCAGAGCTATTGGATAAAGGCATGAACTTGGCTGCACAACCGGGGTAGCAGAGGCACCAAGGCCTTTTCCAAGGGATTGCTTTGGTGAGGCACAAGTGCACTCCAGAGATGGGCAGGGACCAGCAAGCAACCCTTCTGCCAAAGAGAAATCTCATCAGGAATACCAACAGCCAGGGCAGATGCAAAAGCTCGGAGCTCCTTGTCCAGTTCTGCAGAGCACCCACCAAGCTCCAGGCAGCAGAACCCAGTGCAGCAGCTCCCAATTTCCCAGTACAACTCCAGGGGGACACAAGTGTTGCCTGTACAAAAGGATGACCCTAAAGCACACCTGTCCATCAACACCATCACCAGAAGGTACTCCTGGAAGGGTTTAAGAGCAGCAGAACCCACTGTAAACAACCAGGAAGGCAAAAGTTGTAAGCAAGGCAAACTCCAGCTGAAAAGGTTCCCCAAGGCACCAAGTGAACCTCCCACACTGGTTCTCCTCACTAAACCCACACAGAAGCCCAAAATTCCAGGCTGCCCCACCAAAGCAGTCAGGAGAAGCACAGCGAGAAGGACCCCACCATGAATCTCTAAAAAGCCATTCCTAAATGCAGTTAAATCACATGAGGTGCAACCAACAAGACTAAAACCTTCCCCTCTCCTTCCAAGAGGGTCACAAACAGATTCCCAAGCCCCCCAGTGGAAAGGAAAGCACAACCCCAGCACTCACCCCAACACCACACACACCAGGACACCTGAGTGGTACCAGGGGATGCAGAGGAGACTGAGGCACAGCGAGATGTTGCTCCTGGTGCCACCTGCCCAGAGAGCCTGGCATGGCCAAGCCCATGGACTGGGCACTCACTGCTCCCCCTTCCAGCAGGGGATTTACAGGAGAGCAGCCCCAGGTGTGTGCCATGTGCCAGTCACTGTGCCCATGCCAGCCCAGCTCAGGGGGCAGAGAGCAGGCTCTGAATGATTCACAGCACTGCTGGGTAGTGTTACAGCCTGCACTGACAACAGGCATTAATTATTCAGTGCAGCCCCACACATCAGGAGGGAGGGGGAAAGGAACCAAAGGAAACCAAACCCACACGAGCTCCCAGCCTGGATTTTAAAGATGCATCATCCACCAATGCCTGGGAACTTCTCTGGGCTGGAGGGGTGAACTCCCTAGAGCTGGCTTGTCCAAAAAGGGGGAGCAGGGGAGGTTCCAGCTCTAAGCACAATAGGAACGTTTTCCAAAGGCTCCAGGATGCCTCATTAGCACACACTGCACTCCTGAGGTCCTGAAGTGGAGGTATCTGTTACAGCCTGTAACATGTTATTCCCTTCCAAACAGCCTCAGAGCAAAGGAAAAAAAAAAAAAGGAGAATTGAAGTTGCAAATTGAAAAGGGAAAGTCTCTGGGGAGATCTGGCCTAAAAATTGGGATTTTTGTCTCTCTGAGTTAACTCCCTGTATTCTTAGGCCAATACTCAGTAACCTGGAGTGGAGAGGGAAGAGCAATCAAGGTTGATCATGAAACCATCTCAGTGCTATCATTTAGTGAGGGGAAGAGTCCTGGAGTGCACCGAGAAAATAATGGGAATGAAGCCATGGAATAGCAGGTTAATGGGCTTTCACAAGGCTTGGCACCATCCAAGCCCTCCCCTCTAATGCCTCTATAGTGTGGCTTTTTTTCTATCAACAGTTTCTGGGAAGTCCCACTGATCTCCTTCAGCACCTCAGGGCAAATCTTTTAACAGCTCAGAAAAAATTTCCTGAACTCCCAGGATACTATTGACAGCTCCCCTCTGGATACCCCCATGGGATGGGCAGGATGGTTTGGGGGAGCTGCAGGGACAGCTGAGGGCTCTGAGCTCTGCCTGCCTCACCTTGACCTGCCACCTCCAGGTCTCCTCCCAGACTCCTCAGACTGGTTCACTATGGTGAGCACAACTGCCCACTTGAGCTTGCAAAGAACTCCTAAGCTGGATCAGCACGTCCAAGGAAACACCAAACCACAGCCCAGGATACTCTGATGCTCATTTATCAATAGTCAAAACCAGAACCATTAAGGCCAGAAAAGCCCTCTAAGGTAATGGAGCCCAACCATTAGCTCAGCACTGCCAAGGCCAGTGCTAATACACAGAATCCTGAAGTCACATGAGATGTTGGAGTGTGCAAAGGAAGCATTTGGAGAGAGGTGGAGACTTGTGGTCTTCTATAACAGCTCCATCCATCAAATGTGCAACCTGAGACCTTCTACAACATCCCCACCTATGGAGGGCATGGCTGGGAAAACCCACCAAGTGGACCACTTTGGATTTCCAAGGATGTTCCCATGCTTTGAGAGGGGCAGATTTGTTGGGAGAACGAGGGGGAAAACCAACCCCATCACAGACACCCCTCCACAGGCTCCCCCCCAGATCCAGAGGAGCCAAAAGCCCAGCCCAGCAGTGGGACACCAAATCCCAAAGCAAGTCCCAAGAGCACAAGGTCCCATCTCCCAAAACCCAGGCCCAAGGAAACTGCACCACCTGTAATGCAAAGAAGGGCAGAAAACAGACACTCAGGGGGTGCTTGGGATTATTTTTATTTTTTAAATTAACCCACTTTAAAAAGAGCTTCGCCAGATTCTCCTGATTCCCACATTTAAAGTGGCTTTTCTCTCCTCAGTGACTCCTGGGATCACTGTTTATCAAGAATCTCTGGATAATTTCAACGTCTCCCTCTCTATTGTAACTTCCATCAAGCCAGTTATGCTTAAAACCTTGTTAAGCAAATCATTTCTAGCCCAATTAGGTGAGAACATCCCTGATAACCAATTATCTCTATTAACATGCTTGTAAGCAATTGTTACCTTAATTAGACTGGAAAATCCCCATTTTCCCTAAATATTTTCTAAACAAGTTAAGCTCTTCCAAATCAAACCCTCCAGTTTTATGCACACACACAAAGAAATAAAAAAAAAAAGAGAGAGAGAGAGAGAAATCTCCCATCCAGGGCTGAAATTATTTAAAGCATTAGAAGGAACTGATCCAAATTAGGATTTCCATGAACTTTTCACTGGTTTTCATGTTCTGTGAAGACATACTGAGCTCATGCAAAGCAAAGTGAGGCAATTCCACTTTGCCCAGAGGGACAGCACCCCCCGAGTTTAACAGCAAGGCAGCTCCCCCCAAGGGCAGAGCCCCCAAAGCCACAGAGAGCCTCAGCTGCTGGTGATGCATTTTGGGGGTGCAGGGACCCCCTTGGTTGCTGGAGACCTTCTGCTGCCCCAGTGGGATGGTTCTTCCCAACGCATTGTTATCCCCACTGGCAAAGGGCTTGGGTTAGAGGTCCCCACCTGCTTTTTCCAGGCAGCTCCATTTTCACACTGATAACACTGAAGTCTCTGCACAAATAAAAGCAGTGGATGTGTTAAAATGCCAGTCACCACCTAATTCCTTTTCCCCCTTGGAAAATAAACAACTCAGACCATGTGCAGCAGAGCATTCCCTGCCATGTCCATGTGTACACACAACGCTGGATGAGAACTGAGGCAGGAGGAACACACCCTGCCACAGCATCCTTGTCCTGCAAGCCAAGTGCTGCTGCCTCCAGGACAGAAAAGAGGAGAGAAGGGGAAAAAACCTTTTTTTTTTTTTTTAAATGAAAGAGAGGTCTAGAACTCCTCTGGAAGAGAAACATCACCATCTTCCTGATGCCTGGCAATGCCAAACCCCATGATCACACCCTGGATTCCCAGCCATGACCCAGACAGGCACATCCCAAACAGGACCTGGCTGATGTGGAGCCCCTTTGGGGCCAGCCTGGTGTTTGCTGTTCTTCAGTTTTCCTTTTAGAAAAAAACCCCAACAAACTAATGCTTTGAAACTAGGGCACTGTGTAGTTTAGGGGTTGTACACTTCCAGTTAATGAAAATTCAGACTTCAAAAGCTAAATACTTCAAAGGCATTACAAAAGAAAAGCTCTGACTTTAATCTCCCTAAATAAATAAGCACAGTGGGACAAACACCCTCTGCAGCAGAGCTTCCTCATGTTCTCCCCAAACTGGGACCTGCAACGTGGAAAGGGCTGAAGAAGTGGAACAGGACACCGGAAAAACCTGTATGAGCAGGAATTAACTCAGGCCCTGCTTTGTGCCAGTCCTGGGGGTGGCACAGCCCTGAGCACCCACAACTGCCACGCTCAGAGCACTGCCCAGAGCCAGGGTTTGTGTCCCCCCTCCCCACAAGCTGGAAGGAAGCAAGCCAAGCTACAGGAACTGCTGCATTCTTGGCTGTGATGGCAGTGGTGGTGCCCACACACTGCCCACCTTCACTGGCATGGCACTGCAGAGCTGTGTCCTACAAACACATCCTGGAGGCATCACGTGTTCCAAACTTAGTCCCAGTAAGAGAATTCCTCATTTATCCAATTTCTGTGTAAAAACACCTTGCAGCTGCACAGCCCCAGCAGCCAGGAGGTCCTGCAGCAGCCCCAGCAGCCAGCCACAATGGCCAAGGGAAAGGGGGGACACCACAAGGTCCAAACAATCCAGTTCATGGGCAGATCAGATCCCTCCCAGAGGGACAATCAGAAATGGAGACTGAACTAGTGACAGATGACAGTGCAAGGAACCCCAGGAGCTGTGCCCAGCTGTTTGCCAAGGGACTGGCAACCGGTGCAACCAGTCTGTGTCATGGCATCACAGAAGGGTTTAGGTTGGAAATGACCTTAAGCTCATCCTGTTCCACCTCTTGCCAGGGGCAGGGACACCTTCCACTGCACCAGGCTGCTCCAAGCCCTGTCCGAGCTGGCCTTGTTTTCCTGCAATTAATTCCATCCAGGAGGATGGCACTGTTGGAAAGAGGGAGGGCAGCAGCCCAAATTAAAATAAAAAAAAATAGCCAAGGAACCAAACAAAAAAAAAATAGCCAAGGAACCAAAAAAAAAAAAAAATAGCCAAGGAACAAAACAAAAAAAAATAGCCAAGGAACCAAACAAAAAAAAAATAGCCAAGGAACCAAAAAGGCTGCATAATCTCTTTCCTCTCCACAGACTGCCAGAGCTTTGCCACCTGCACCAACCTGCAAACCAGGAGTTTCCAGAGAGCCTCCCCCAGCCCCAAGGTGTGTGTTTGCTGAGCATTACGTGGAACCAGAAGTGGGTTCCAACACAACACCCTGACAAGCAGGTTCCTCTCCAGCCAAACATTCCCCCCCCGGGTTTCCCTTCCCAAACACCCCCTTGGAGGGTCACCCCAAGCACCCCTGAGCTGTCCCTCTGATGCCCCCTGGAAGGTGCCAGCAGCTGGGGCAGAAGCCTGTCCCACACATTGCTTTTCCCAGGACACACTCCCTGCTGGAAGTTGGGCTCCTGGCAGCAGGAAAAGCAAACTGCACAAACCACAGCAGCAACACTCATGGGAGAAGGGGCCAAACACCTCCACACCCACTGCAAGTGCTTTAATGGAAACAGGGAGAGAGAAAAGCAAACAAAGCCAGCAAGACTCCCCTCACAATCGATGCTCTGCACAGCTGCTGCTCCACTGCTACCCAGAGAGTTAAACTGGAGTGCCTCTGGCTTAATGAGAGGTGGAGAGTCCCAGTTAAATGGATTACAAGCTCCTTATTTCCTGTGATTGATTCCTTCCATGTGGCTGCAAGAAACATTAGTGAACAGAAGTGCTCTTGAGCAGCAGAGGAGCAAAAGAAATGCAGGAGCAACTTTTGCTTTGCCATCCTTGCTGCTCCTCGGCCAACACCAAAATACTCCCACCAACCACACCTGCAACAAGAGCCATGTCCTCCACATCATCCCAACACCTATCCCCTTGTCCAGGCAAACTGTGGCTGCCCCATCCCGGGAAGTGTCCAAGGACAGGCTGGACAGGGCAAGGAGTAACCCGGGCTAATAGAGGTGGAACCAGATGATCTTTCAGATCCCTTCCAGCCCAAACCATCCTGAGGCTCCAAGATCTTTCCAGATGCCATTTCCACATCCCTTTCCTAAGCAAACAGTCCCTGCCCCACAGCAGCAGCACCTCCTCTGTGGCTCCCTTGTCCTCCAAGCCAGGCACTGCTTGGGCTGCCCACAGCAAGCACACAAATTAAAGTGATGAGCCTCCAATGACACACCAAAGTTCTTACACTACAAACACGCTGCCTGTGCTGTGGCCACAGGAATCAACCAGGACTCACCTCCATCCCCTGGTTTGGGGGAGCTTCTGGCTCCAGGTCTGTCTTTCCTTCTGATTTCAAGGGGACTGATTTGGAGCCACCCAAACCGACTGCCTGACACTGGGAAGGCCTTATGTGCTCATGTTTGGGCAGAGCCCTCTCCAAAGCTGTGAGCCAACTGATGGAGCCCAAGAAGCAAAGCCAGCCTTGAGGAGGAGAGGAACTCACACTGACTATTCTGATGTAGGCAGGGGGTGGGAAATGCCAGTTTCTGGCACAAACAAGAGCAAGACTGCATGTGATGTGAAGAAACGATGGGAATTGCTGCATCATTCCTGGGAATGGGACACGAGGGTTGAAAGACTCGTGGCAGATGTGCTCTTAAATCTGAGAACAGTCCTCCTGACTCCAAGTGCTAAAGCTCCCCCTGGAAGGTCACACAAGGTCCATCCTTACAGATTTTCAGGACCTGCCTCAACAAAGCTTTGAGCAAACTGCTCCAAGCCCAGTGCTGGCCCTGCTTTGAGCAGGGTGAGATGGACCAGAGCCTTCCTGGGGGCCCCTCTCACCCAGGGGACCTGAGTGGTCCAAGGTTCAATAAGATACCCAGTGCCACCCCCACAGGAGCCCCAGCATTGACAATGAGAGGCACACACGAGTTTTTGAAGCCACAGCCTGAAAGCTGCTCTCCCAAAGCCATTCCAGATTTAACGTGTTGCCCCTCCCCAGGTTTGTGTCATGTTCCCAAAGCCTCCTTCCAGTTCCTACTGAAGCCTTTCCAGCTCTGTAAACATCAGTCTCTGTCCAATGCAAGGAGACAGACAGGAGACTTTCCCCCTCAGAAGATTTACAAGCTCAACTCGACACCTGACGGTGAAAGAAAATTGCATTTAAGGAAACAAGTGGGTGAGAGAGACAAGTTCCAGCCACCCCAGTGAAGTTCCACTCCCACAGTCACTCAGCACCAGAGAAATACCTGTCCTGGAGCCTTCCAAAAGCTGCTGTGGATCTTCACGAGGATGGCAATAACAGCCAAGTGATATTCCTCTGTTTGCAACAGCACAGATCGTTCAGGAGAAAGGAATTCTCTCACCTGCCTTGGCAAACACTTGCAACACCCTCCAGCACTCCCTGCTTTCCAAAGAGCATCCCTAAAGCCAGGCAGGGTCACTCTGACACATCAAGGGGTGGGAGAGAGGGTGAGGTCAGGAAGGAAACGCCCCTCCATCCACAGGGTGACTCCCAGAGTTTCCAGGGGAGGCTCCCAGTCATTTCCAACTCACGCTGGAGAGTCCTGTCCTCATAAAAACACAAAAACAAGGCTCCCCCTGCCACTTACATCAGCTACTATCTTGTTTTCCTCATGGAAAGGACCAGTCAGGAGGGAGTCATGACCTCATTTGCTGATGGAGCTCCAAGCCCTGTTAGTCCAAGTGCTTTCAATCATTTTTGACACCTCTGAACACAGAGCATTGATTGTGGGAGCATTAACCCCATCCTGCCCCAGAGCCCTCCCCAGCACCAGTGCCACCCTCCCACAGTCTCCACCACTCCCAGCATTACCAACACGATGGTTTCATACAATCACCATTAGAGTGAAGCACTGACATCTGCAGCAAGCTGCCCTCAAGGATGGGCATCCTCATCCCAGCCCTGGGAAACCCCCCAGAGCTCACCAGGGGAGATCTGGAGAGTCCAATCCTAAGGAATAGGAATGGGGGTACCCTGTGCCTTGGGAATGCTGCCCACCCTGACAGCCAGTTCTACTCACAGCCATCAGGTTATTGATTAGGTGATTGAGAGGAGGTTTAGAGGGGATATTGGGAGGGAATTCTGCCCTGGGAGGGTGGGCAGGCCCTGGCACAGGCTGGGCAGAGAAGCTGTGGCTGCCCCATCCCTGGGAGTGTCCAAGGCCAGGTTGGAGCAGTCTGGGACAGTGGGAGGTGTCTCTGCCCATGGCAGGGGTGGGATGGGATGATCTTTGGGGTCCCTTCCAACGCAAACCATTCTGGGTGTCTGTGATTGGTGTCACATCCAAAGCAAGCCCTTGGCCATGGTGATCGTGGGGGTCTGGAGATGCTGCTCCACAAAGCTCTGCATTTGGGAGGCTCCAAATCACCAACCCCACTTAGGTCACACCTGATGAACCTCAGGGTACAGAGAACATGACCCTGAGGCAGGGCCCCAAGGGGTCCATTAATGTGCAGCTACAGAGTTTGGTGGGAATTGCTTCCAGCCCAGACATCTGGAGCAGCTGAGCCCTAATTCCCACAGGAGCCCAGAATCCAAGAGGCAACATTCCTCTGCCCTTCCCTACACACAGCCCCAGGCTTTCTAGGAAAAAGGCTAAGAAAAAGGACAGCCTGAAAGTTCCTTTTCCTTAAGCAGCTCTGGGACACTGCAGGAGTCAAAAGGAAATAAAAACACCCACCAGATTCTGAGCAGAGCACAGGGCTCAGCATCCCAGAATAAATATCATCCCTAAGTCAAACTTCCCCAAAAGTCATTACAGACTGACCACAGGGGAATGTTCATTCCACAGGACCTTCCCTTTCCTACCTACAAAGGCACCCAGGTCTCCCAGAGACCAAGACACTTGGGCAGACCTTGGGGAAAAATAAAGAAAAAAAAAAGAAAATGAAATAAAAAAGGCTTCCTGCACATCTTTTGATGAGCAGCAAGGAAAGAAGGGGAATGTGGAGTCTTCAGGGCTGCACTTTCTGTGAATTCAGAGCCCCCCACCCAGCTGGGCCAGACACCTCACACACCTGGAATACAGAAAGCAGCACAGCCCAGGAAGGCAGAAGGGCTTTCAGAGCACAGAACTCCATCAGAAAAGCTTTTAAAATTATTACTAGTATTCTCTCACACGCATTTATTGAAGAGGTTCCCAGGCAAATTAGCCCCTGTAACTTCAAAGGGCAAACCAGCTGCACATAAACAGCATTTCCAGGATTAAATGGCTTTTATTCCACTTCCAGTAAGCCACTTCGGGTTTTCATCTTAAGTCAAGTCAGATTAAGAGCCTGCCTTGAGAGGAATACTGAGGGAAGTCTGGTAAGGAAACAAGCAGCTTTCCCTGCACTAGCCAAGAGCTAAAAATATCTTGAATTTCAGCTTATTTTCCTACAAAAACATGGTGTGGTTGCATAAGTGTTTCTGCTCCTGTTCTTTGCTCTCCCCAACCCTCCCCTGATGCCCTGGAGCATCAGCCTCTTCCACACACATGGAATGCTCTCCAAGAGGAACTGCTGCCGGGTGGGGAAAGATCAAATAAAGCTCCCCCCAGGAGAGGAGCAGTTCCAGTCCAGCCCACTGGCAAAGACTAATCAGCCTGTACAGCTGCAGACATGAAAGGATGGAAGGGGGAAGATTAAAGATTGTAAAGTCAGTCCCAAAGAAATTAGACTTTGCTTACTCTTAAATCTACATTTTTTGGCTAAGTAGGAAAACCCTGAGAGCACCTCACATTAAATGATGGGATGGATGGAAGGGGTGGCCAAGCCACTTCTGCCACTGTCCTGAACACACTGAAAGGGGCCTGAAAAAATGTGGGATATTCTGCAAATCAAGAGGAAGCACCAAGGAGCCAAAAGGAGATTGCTGCAAGTGGGAATTCAGGGAAAGAAACCACCCAAAACAAAGGAAGCCAAAAAGGCCACCTTCAATACCCTTTTTTTGCTGGAATGGTTCTGGCACAGCAGAATTCCTGTGCCCTGCATGAGCAGAGCCACCAGCACCCCAGTGGGTACAGCACAGGGGCAAAGGAGAGATCAGCAGAGACAGACAGTGAAAGGGATAGAGAGGAGGGGGTTTTCCCTGGAAAAGTGATCACTTCCAGACTACAGTAACATACATGGGAGCAGGAAAGAGAGGGAATATCCTGTGCCATGTGAGTGGAAGGTGGCAGAGAACTGGGTCAGACTGGAGGGGGAAGAGGAAATTGGAATCAGGAAATACAGGGTAGATAGAGGTACAAACACCAGGGAGGTGATGGGAGGAACAGGGAAAGCAGCATCTGTTTATCCAGGAAGAGGAGGAGGAAGAATCCCAGCTCATTATTTAGGCCACTGAGGGGAAGACACCAGGACTGCACCTGGCAAGAATTCATCTACTCAGATCTGCACAAAGCTGTAGCAGAAAATACCCTGCACTAACAGGGTAAAGAGACACCCGAGGGGCAGGGGGAAAATAATTCAACAAAACAATAGTTTTTAGACACCAAGTTAAAAAAAAACCCTTCAAGCACCGTTGTAGCCAAGAAACCTTCCCAGTCCTTGCAGGTGCTCACAGGACCAGTGTCCTCATTGGCAGAAATGATCCTGGGAAAGGAGAGGCAAGGAAAAAGATAAATGGAAAAATAAATGGGAGGAGGGGGATAGTCAGTCACCTGTGCTCCCTCTCCCTGCCTTTGTCCCCAGACCTGCCAGCCTGGCTCTTTGGCCACCTCTTAAGGACTGAAAAGAAGAATCCCTGGAAGTGCTCAATGCCAGGTTGGACAGGGCTTGGAGCAACCTGGTCTAGTGGGAGGTGCCAAAATGATCCCCATGCAGGGGGGTTGGAACAGGAGGATTTGAAGGTCTCTCCAAGCCAAACCATTCCATGATTTATCAATTTGGATACTCAGCCTGCTTTACCTCTGCAGCAGTTCCACACTTCCAGCTTCCCTGCATCCCTGAGGTGTGAGCAGCACGGCTTGGAGGCTCGTTCTCCCTGGCTAGGACATGATTTCCCACCAGCACAGGGGTCCCCACGTGGAGCTGAGGGTCCAGCTGAGGAGTGGCAGCAGCTCAGGGGTCACTGGGATTCCTCCATCCATCCCCAGCACACTCTCACCTCCAGCAGGTCCTTCCTCAGTCCCTGCAGCATGAGCCTATTTTTGGATTCCCTGGGCTTATCAGCAGTGCTTGGCCAGTGCTTTCCCCTCCACCTCAGCTCTCTCTTAAGCTGGTTTAAGAGCAGTTATGGAAGAGCCTTGTGGGTTTTGATGGAAAGGAAGCCCTTTCCTCCCTGCCCTCAGCTCTGGCATTATTGGCACCTCCTCACCAGCCCCAACCTCACTGAAACTCCTCTCCTCAGAGATGTGACCCAAACCACAGCCTCCCAAATTAAGAATATCAGGTACTAGGCCACAGAGTACTTTCCTAACCTGGATGGGATTGTTGCTCCTGGGAAGGCACTGGATGGAGCAACCCCTGAAAACAGTCTGAGCTCATCCAATCCAGCTCAGCACATCCTGCACAGCTCATTCCACAAGCCCTGCAGCCAAGAAAGCTGGGAAGAAACAAATACAAGGATCTTCAAGCCAGCAAGAAGCTGATCAATGAGTCCAAAGGATGGGTGAGAGAGAAGGTGCAGAGGAGTCTTTCTAATCCTGCCCCAGGAAAGCCAATTGAGTTACACTCGTGTCCCTCCTGGGCTCTCAGGTCCAGTCAGAGAGGTGAATCCAGCCCTGCATGTTCTCCTTGCCCTTTCCAGCTAAGCCAATCATTTCAGCATTTTTATATTTATACAATCTATATTTTCAGCTGTATTTAGTATAACACATATATATAAAAATATCTCTCTTTATGGGGGGTGTGTGAAAACTAAGGGACAGATAGAAGACACCTTTTCTAACCAATTCAAAGGGGAACTCTTGATTTATTATTATTGCAAATCCTCTTGTGAATTGTGTATCAGTCAAAAAAACCCACCCCAGCAGCTTCAGCCCCCTTGGCTCCCACTCTTCAGCCACAGAGTGGGGTTGTGGGGTCCCTGCTCATCCAACAGTGCAGGAATCCCTTTTCCAAGGAACACAAGGCCCTGCCCCAACCCCTGGCTTTGCATTCCAATGAGCTCTCAGAAATTCCCCGACAGCAAGTGAAAGGGGAACACTTTCTGTGCTGCAGACTGAGCTCAGGGGATTTGGCAGCCTGGCTCTGATCAGCATAGGAGCCCCAAACCCTGCCCTTCCAAGGTGCCCAGAACCCCCAGTCCCCAGGCTGAGTCCACTTACAGGAAGAGCTTTTGCCCAGAAGAGAAGTTGGGGAGCCAAAGGCATTTTCTAACTCTTTTAGAGCCTGAATTTTGTGTGGCTGGTTGGGATGCAAACACCTTTTTTCCAGCATAAACTCCTCATTCTGGCAGTGCTGCCCAAGCTGCTGTAAGTCATCATCTTCTCTCCCTGCAATCCTGGTTATTCTCTCTCAGCTCCCTCAGCATTTCACATGTTCCTGCTGGAACTGGGCCTTGGGTCCTGCTGCTTTCCAGGAATGGCCATTCCCCTCTGCAGCAGCAACAGTGAGTAGTTGGTGAGCCTTTAGTTAAGTCCTCACCCTCACCTTGGATCCTCCCCAGTAGTGTTTAAACATTCACTGAGCTCCAAACACACTGCCCCAATATTCCTGATCAAACCAACCTGGATTCCAGGTATTTCCACATGGTTTGCTGTTCAATCTTCTGCCAAGCCCTTGAGAACTTCAGGTTTTCTCCCTTTTTTGGTGCCCTTGAGTGCTGAGTGAGTGAAGCCCATTCAGACCCTCCCTGAGCCCACCTGCTCCCATCCAGCAGCAGGGACAGAGCAGAGCATCCCACTGCTATTCCAGGGCTTTCTCCACACCCCTCCCACACTCTGCTCCCCAGGCTGGTGGCACTCCCAGCATCCCTCTGTGCCAGCTCACTCTGTCTCACAGGCTGTTTCACGCCTAAGGAAGGTTTTCTTCCCCACTCAGAAGCACCTTTGGCACCTCACACTTGTTCAGCCCCGGGTGTGAACCCACAGCTCAAGATTCCTCTCTCTGCAACAGGTTTTATGGGGATTTAAGTGGGATTTCTCTCACATTTCTCTTTCACATCAAAAAAGGCACTTCAAACACAGCCCCTGGAGTTTCGCCTTAACTAAAGTGACCCGGCAGGGCTGTTGTTTTCCAGCCCTGCAGGTGACAATCCTGGGCACTCACAAAGATGGGCAGCCTTGACAAGCCCAGCCTTGGTGTTCAGGCCCAACCAAACCCTCAGACACAGACAGGGGGTTTAGGAACACTTGGGAGGGGCAGAGGAGCCCTCGTGGGTGATGAGATGCTGAGGAAGCAGCACCTTTTCCTCTCAGGAGACCTTTCCCAACAGGGCTCAAAAAAGCTCTTCTACAGAGCAAAAGCCATCCAGACACATCCATCCCACAGTTTTACACACATCAACATTCTCTCCTTATCTTGGCAGCAAAGAAGAATGGAGATCTCAGGTTTTATTTCTATTTTTGTTATTATTGTGTTTTTAAGGGGAGTGAGCTAAGTGGCTACAAACTAAAGGAACCCCCAAGAGCCAATATCCCTAATTTTCAGAGCTTCCTCCTCCTGTCACCAACATTTCTTGAGGACAAGCAGAACACAGAAAGAGCAACATCCTCAGAGCATCGAGCCAGAATCCACAGGTGTCACTTGAGAAGGGAGCAGAGCACAAATGAGGCAACAAATCAGGTTTTTCATCACAGCCAGGGTGTAGTTAAGAGCAATCTCAGCTTTTCCACTCTCTTGGCTCTTACTGAAACAGCCTGAACTTCCCAGTATTCAGGATTTTCCCTCTTTTTCCCCCCAGTCAAGCTCTGAAGTGGAAGTGAAACAAAGCCCTGGAAGGAGGAGGGTCTGACATGCTCATGAGCACCTCAAATGCAGCACAGGGACACAACAAGGCTTGCAAACTGCTCCAGCCCATCCAAAAAGGACATTATTACATATGTACAAGTCACTTCAGTCCCCAGCCTTCACCACTCTGGGTCTGCCACATTCTGTGATGGGGTTCAGAAGACACATTTTGGCCCCAACCTTCCCCTGCACACTCTGGAAACCCAACCATGACAAGATGAACTTTCTAAGCAGCTGAACAAGCCTGGTTGGGTTATTTCAGGAGAGTTTGGCAAGTGACACCCAAGTGCCCAGGCTCTCACACACTGAAGGGCCATATATTCCTGGATATTCATGCTGAAGAGCCAACCAGGTCATCTCCTTGCCCCCAAAGCACACCTGGACAGTCCAACCACCTCAGCAGGAGGAGAAAAAAGCAAGTCCAGCTCAGCTCCTCCATCAGCTCCCATCACACAATTCCAGCCTCAACAATGCCATTTAAATGGATATGTTTGCATTTAATTTCAGGAGAAAAAAAGGCTGTTTCTCTTCCCTCCCAGCTCTGCTGCACTGCCCTTTGTCCCTGCTGTCACATCCCCAGGGCAGGCTCAGCAGAAACACAAACCAGCAGATTTTGGGAGGACAGACAATGATCTTGACAAGAAGTTTGAGCTTTGCTTTTCCTTTTCATTTACATTCTTGCTTTGTAGCAGATCTCTGCTGTGGGGCTGAGGACTGGACTGCCAAAACCAGGGGCTCTCAGCAGCTTTTCTCCTCCTTTATGGGGCAAACACTCTCAGAATTGTTCCTCACTCCTGAGCTCCTTAGCTTGGCAGCCAAAAGGCAGATTCAGGATCCATAAACTGTCCTCAGAATCATCTCCATATCACAACAGTCCTGAATTTCTGCTTTAAGTTCCAATGCAGTTTATTAGGTGGAAGGATTTCCAGCTCCAGCTCCTGCCTGGTGGGAGCTGAACTGGTCTCCATCCATCCATCATCCCTCTGAGGAACCGCACAGGAAAGCCAAAGTTCAGCATCGACCTCCTGCTAAACTCAGGTCCTGCAGACAGAAAAAGCTTCAGTGTGGATATTAGTCTGGTTGGGCTCTGAAATTCTCCTCATGAGATGCTTTAACTGAGGCCATTTGGGAGCACAGGGTGGCCAAGGCTTCACCTATACAACAGCCCAAGCACTTTATGCCTGTTGATTTCCATGTAACAGAGAAGAAATTCCAGATTTAGGCAGACCACTGCAGGTTAAAGCATCCATCTGGCAGCCACTGAGCTATTTTTTGCAGCACTCTGTGTGTTCTGGAGTGCAGGCAGGACAGGCTGAGACACCTCCTGGTGTACAAACATCTCCTGGGCACCACCAGCTGAACACAGAGGGGTTCAAGAGGTGAACTGGATTATTTGAGCCACACCAGGAGGGGAAGAGCAGCTCAGATGCAACACAACAGAGAAAGAAAAGCTCTTTCTAGAGACAGGACTGCCGAGCAAAGGGGAACAAGACCTTCCCAGCACCATCCAGATGTGCAGCCACATCCCAGGGCTGCAAAACCAAAACTTCATTCCCCTCTGCTGAAAATGGGAATACCACGATGCAGGAGGCACAGCCCAGCCCCCAGAGCAGGGAACCTCAAAAGCCCCCAGAAATCAGTGCCCTGGGAGGGGAGGGTCAGTCAGAGCCTCCCAGAGCCCCCTGAGCTGGAAGGGCCCCCCAGGGCTCCCATTCCAACTCTTCCCTGTACAGACACGCACAGGATGGTTCAGCTCCGAGGGCATCCTGAGCAGAAAGACAGTGGCCATTTCCCCCAACATTTCTCCTCCCCAGATGGCATCTCCTACCCCCACGTGCCCCCCAGCCCTGGGCAGCAGCTCTCAGCATGCAGAGAGGCTGCTCTGAGAGGAGAGCAGCACCATGAAAACCTGATACCCCAAGGGAACAACGGCACATCCACAGGGATTAACATGAACAGCAGCTACGGGAGGGAACAAAGAAACCCAACCTGATTCACTGCAATTCCCAAATCCACCCCCCAATTAAGTTCATTCAGCTTTAAAGTTGGGCTTGATTTAAAAGTTAAATAAAAAAAATACTCAAGACTACCTCATGTTTACTTTTGAGCAGCTCCCAACTAGCAAGGCTTGAGCAGAAAGCCCCAAGGAAGGAGCTCAAACAGCCAAGGGCAGCTGGGGGGAAGCTCAGCTCTCCAAAGGGCATCTCTGGGCACAAAGCTCTCCGAGCTGTGCCACTCCCTGGCAGCTCAGCAAAGGCAAAGGGGGCACAGGGGGACAGGGCTGGCACTGCCTGGTACTCACAGTGGTTGGTACAGACCCAGCTGCAGGGGCACCACCACAACCCCTGAAACCTGCCTGGAAGAGGAGCTGTTTGGGGCTGGAGGTGTGTGTGTGTGCTACAAAAAGAATTGAGCAAAAGGCTCAGTGAAGGAGGTAAAAAATACTTCAAAAGAGACTTAAAACCATGGTGAAAATCCATTAAAACAATAACAGTGGTGCACTAGTGTTGTTTCTATCCCTCCTCCCCACACGCCTGCCTTCAGACCACACCATTTGCTCCATTTGAGAGCAACAGTAAAGCCAACAGGTCTCTAGAGGATGTAACCACAAAAGGCCAAGCCAAAAATCACCTACAAAGAGGAAGAAAGACCAGAAGCAGTGGGTGTATCTATGGAGAAAAGAAATACCACCCCATCTCAGGATGTTATATTCCCCTTTGCACCAGATACTGAATCAGAGGAATCATCACAGAATGGTTTGGGTTGGAAGGGACTTAAAGCTCCTCCTATTCCATCCCTGCTATAGGCAGGGAGACCTCCCACTGTCCCAGGGTGCTCCAGCCTGGCCTGGAACCCTTCCAACAACCTTTCTGTCCCAGGCTCTGCACTACCTGCCCCATCACACCTGCCCTCAGCCAGCACATCCCAACAAAGTTCTTTATCCTTCTTTCAGCGGGCAAAACTATCCCAAAGACATCTGGAAAAAACCAATCCCAGAACATCCCCTTTGACTACCCTGTAGGAATGCTTGGATGCTTCTCCAGTTGCCACCAGCCTTCTGTGCCCAACCTCTCCCTTTCCCTCCCTCTCTCCCCAATCAGCACATTGCAAACCAGAAAAAAAAAAACAAAACGCACACAGAGAAATGCTGAAAAGATGTCTCACCATCGCAGTTGGCAGCACAGATGATTTCACCCCAATTACTCACTCTTGTCATGCAAAAGAACTACAGAAGAAAATTTCAGTCCTGATCAGACAACACAGCCAGAGACAAGACAGTGCCCCAAGCACTTCTTTCACATTTCACATGCTGGGCTGAGCCCTGCAGAGTCCCCCAGAAGCGCTCTGGGAGGGAAGGCAGATATTAAAGCCCAATTACCCACGTGGATTTGAGGCCTGGCCCTCTGACTGAGGACCGAGAACAGGCACACACAGGTCGCTTCAAAGGACAGGAGAGAAAAAAGTGTGCGAGTTATGCAGAGAATCCGGGCAAAGAATGCAAATTCTGACCTAGTTCTGCCTCCTGGCTGGGACAGGGCACGAGGCAGCTGCCACTGCTGCTCTGCAGGACAGAGAGGAGCAGCAGCAGTGCCAGAGTCCCTGCAGTGATGCCACCCTGGGCTCTGTCACATGGGGGGGGACAAGTGTCCCTCTGCCCAGCCAACACCAGCACAGCCACCCAGTCCAGCAGCAGCGTCTGACAGGGAGCTGGAGGGCTGGGACCTCCATAAAGCTGCTCCTAAACCAGCCCCTGAGATGGGACAAAGCCAGGGAGGTGATGGACACGTTGGCTTGGCTGCTACACCAGCTGGACAGCACAGAGAGCAGGGTCTTCTCTGACACAAAACCCACCAGGGATGCAGGGAAAACAGGGAGGAGCAGGAGTCAGAAGAGTTTTGCTCTTCTCCACTGGGGGAAGATTCTCAGTCTTATTCCTCCAGCTGAGGCTCCCAAACCAGGTCTGTGTGAGGAACTGCCCACCCAAGAGCCACCAACCCTCTGCAAGGTCACTCTGCAGGAAAATCACTGCCCTTCAGCCACTTCTGAGCCCAGCAGGGCACAGCCCAGCCAGCCTAGTTCCTGACACCAAGTGGAACCAGTGGCACTTACACAAGAGTCACCCACACTACTTTCCAGCTCAGGAGGTTCAAGTTTTCTGTAGGCTCCTAAAAACTGAGAGTGACCTTCAGGAGCCATGGGAGATCTTCCTCCCAACACACACCATTCTGCAGGAGAAAGCCTTTCAGATGAAAAAAAGTCCACTTGGCCCCACACAGAACTCGAGTTGAGCAGGTTAAACTCCAGCTTAGCTTGGCCAAGTCCAAGGTCTGTTGCTGCACAATGTTTCTATGAAAGCACTGAGCTGATTCAGCACAAGGTACAGAGAATAAACACAACCAAGAAGCAAAATCCATCAATGTCCCACCACCCAGAGATCAGCTCACTTCACACAGCACCCCTTCACCCAGGGCATGCAGCTGGAAAGGGCTTGGAACAACCTGGTCTAGGGGAAGGTGTCCCTTCCAACCCAAACCATGACATGATTCTGAAACTCCAGTACTGCATTTCCAGAAACACACCAAGTTTGCATCAGTTCTTGGCATGTCATTACTGCCAGATATTACCCACACTTTCATCTCTCAACCATCCAGGCCAAGGGCAGTGACCCAGCACCCCCAAACCTCCTGGCTGGGCACAACTGCAATTAGAGACAGAGCCATAAAGTCCTGGCCAGAAACTGCAATTTCTGTCCAAAGCTGCTGCAGACACTGCTCACAGGGAAGGCTTTGTTCAGCCAGACTCCTTCTGGCCCCTTGGGAAACCTTCATGTCAAAAGCCCAATAAATGCTGGTAATTTATTATGTGCAAAGACAGCCATGCAGCTAAAAGCAGGAGAGAGCTGAGAGTTAAGCTGAGTTTATGTCTGAAACAGTCACAGAGCCCTGGGATGGCAAAGCAAGATTGTTACCCTGCTGTTTATCTGCACAGAAATACCTGGGCATGAAGGAATGGCAAGGAGAGAAGAATTATCAGCAGCGCAGGAGCACTGAGCAGCAAAATGGGGTTCAGATTTAAAGGCAATATTGGAAGGAAAAAATTAGGAAAAAATGTACAAGGAATAAGGTCCCTTCAGTCTGAAGTGTGTTTATCAGGACTGATCAAGGGAAGATGAGTTTCATCCTAAAGGACAGCAGGGAAATCACCACCAGGCCTTACAGTTCTCATCCCTCAGTACCAGATGCCACTCTGGGGGTTATCTGGGCTATAAATTTCATGTTTGAAATGATAAGAATCCCCAAAATGGTATTTGGGGTTCTTCCCATCTCCCCAACACCCAAGGAATCCTCCAGCACAGGAAGATGTGGCATCCTGCTCATCACCACCTACAGCACTCCCTGACAGCTGATTCCTCATTTCTCCCTGGCCTCTTCCAGGGCTTGGAATATTCAAACCTCACCTGGATAATTCCCTTGTCAGGCCCTGGTCAGCTGCTGTAAAACTTCCCCAGCTTCATGGGATGCAGGATGAGAGTCACCAGGCACATCCTGCCCCTGTTGCTTTGGGTTTGGGTACAGGCAGATGTTTAAAGAGCTCCCAGGCAGATCTGTCCCCACCATGGGCTGGGCAAGAGAGACATTTAACTCTACATTGATACTTTTGGGGCTGGAGAAATTAAAGATACCCAACTTGTGCTGTGTAAGAAAAATGAGAGGGGGAAAAAGTGTTCCCTAAGGAGTTCAGTGGTTCAGACAAGGCAGACCCCACATGTCTCTGTTTCTAAGGAGAGGGTGGGAGATCCACTGAGGAAACAATCAGAGACGTTCAGGATTTCATATCAACCAGAACTGGACAAGGAACACAGCTCTTCCTGAAGGCAGACTTGTCAGCTGCTGTGGAATTCAGAGGGGGGATTTGAGGAGATCCCAACAGCCACCCAGCAGAGTCAGCAACAGATGGGCAGGTGGAGGTCAGAACTTCAAGCCCACCACAATGTGCCTCAAAAGGGCTGGACACTTGTCCCTCCTGCCATATCAGCCCTGGCCTCTCCAGCAGCTCCATGCTGGCAAAGCAACTAAATCCTGGGAAATAAGAATTCATGGCCATCCTTCTTCTCAAGTCTCTAACCCACCAAAGGTCTCAGTTTGGCTTTCTTGAAGCAGCTCTGATGTCCCAGCAAGCACAAACAGTTCTGAGCAAAGTATTATGCACAGAAATGCTGTTCAAGGCTTTGCATTTGCTAAATTTTCTTTACTCTGACCCACAGGTTCATACTGGGAATGAATTCCTGGCTGGGAGGGTGGGCAGGCCCTGACACAGGTTGGTCAGAGGAGCTGTGGTTGCCCCATCCCTGGGAGTGTCCCAGGCCAGGTTGGAGCAGCCTGGGACAGTGGGAGGTGTCCCTGCCATGGCAGGGGTGGGATGAGCTTTAAGGTCCCTTCCAAGCCAAACCTTTCTGTGTTTTAAAGAAAAACTGCACAGTTGCACAAACCACATTTTCCAAGAGTCAGAAAGGAGAACAAAATGAAAACCAAAGGACTGATTTATAGATGGTGATTCTTACGGTTCAAGCACAGACTGGACAGGAGGTGAGGAGACACTGGCACAGGCAGCACAAGGGGATTTGTCTTTGCTGGAGGGACAGGGCCCATCACCTCTGGGACAGAGATGTACCAGACAGCACCCTCTGATGCAGCCCCTCCAGGTCTGCCAGCCCAGTGATTAACAGCACAGCTGCTAATTACAGGCTGTAAACAGTGCCCTCGCCTGCCCTGGCAGGACAGCAGCATCCCCAGCTCACTCTGTGCCAGGGAACCAGCCCAGCCCCACAGCGTGGGCACACACGTGCCACATCCTGCCAGGCACTGCTGCCCCCTCCCAGCACCCCTCGGGTCAGGCTGGGCTGGCAGGGGACAGTGTGACACCACCTGTGCTCTGCCCCCTGAACTGTCACCCCTCTTCTTCCACTCACCAGGGAAAAACTCCTCAGTGCAAAGAGCCCACAGAGCTGCTGTCACAAATAACACACCAAGACTGGAGCACCACATCGGAGGGCAGGGATAGATGGGATATTGGAAAGGAATTCCTGGCTAGGAGGGTGGGCAGGCCCTGGCACAGGTTGGGCAGAGAAGCTGTGGCTGCCCCATCCCTGGGAGTGTCCAAGGCCAGGCTGGAGCAGTCTGGGACAGTGGGAGGTGTCCCTGCCGGGGCAGGGGTGGCACTGGATGACACTTCAAAGTCCTTTCCAATCTAAATTATTCTGTTATTCCTGGACCAACTTGAGTGCACAGAAGCTGATGGGCCACTCTCACGAGAAGCACCACAACAAGACCATAAAACACTTCCAAAATTTCCCCTGCCACAACAGCCCACAAGGACTGGCACTGTGTGAGGAGGCAGCCAATGTCTGGCACCTCAGTTCATGTCACTGTGACCTCCTACTGCTCCTCCAGGAACAGCATTTCTGCAGAGGCACAGCAAGATAACACAGGCAAGTGCACCAGGGAAGTTATTCCTTATCAGTGTTCCTTAAACATCTTTTCTTGCAGAATCTTCCCAAAGATTATCATTGTTTTAATCTCAGCTCCTCAGAGAAGAGCAGATCCCACCAGCCCAGGGGACAGCCAGGCAACAAAACCAATGTTTAGTTTTACAAACACACTCTGAGCCTTTCCACCAGAGGCAAAGCAGCAGCAAACACTCTGCCCTGTGCCAGGGAGTCTGCCCTCACCTTAACTTTCTTCCCAGAATTTCTGCAGGCAGCTTTGCAGAGATCTGAAAAGCCCCATTTCCTGCTAAATTCATATCCAGGAGGCACAGCCACTGAGAGCACATGAAACAGAGTCAGGACTCCCAGGCTGCTTTTTGAGGTGGAAGAACTTTGAATAGCCCCAAAGGCCAGAGACTCATTTCTTCCCTGAGGTCTCAGGGAGATGCAGAGAGCTGGGCTGGAGCAAGGCACGTCCCACATCCCTGTCACACATCCCAAAGGAGGGGGAAACTCTCAGGGGGGCAGCATTTTGAGTTCTAGAATGGTTTGGGTTGGGAGGGACCTTAAAGCTCATCAGCTTTCACCCCCTGCCACGGGCAGGGACACCTTCCACTAGCCCAGGTTGCTCCAAGCCCCATCCACCTTGTGCCAGCACAAACCCCCCCAACATTCCAGTGGTGCTCCAGCTGTGCCATGAACCCCTGGGGGCTCCTTTAATCATCCCTCTCCTTCCAAAGGCTCCTCCAATGACTTGAAAACCAAACTCTCCTCCTTATTTCCCCCTCACACACACAGAGTATGGAACACAAGCCAATAAGCTCCCCTGGGTCAGATGTGATGGGCTCAGAAGGTCAGCCTGGGGCTTATCTCCCCCAAAGCTGCCTATTCTTAGCAAGCCAGGCTCCTCCACACAGGGCATTAGTGAGGATCAGCCAGAGCAGCACACAGCCAGCCCCCCCAGCTGGCACCCCAAAGGCACCCAGCTCGTGCCACCACCCTGCAGGCAGCAGGGACAGCAGAGCTGGCAGTGCCAGGGATGGAGGAGCCCTTGCCCGAGGCAGCCCTGGGCACTACAGCCCCTGGGCAGCTCTCTCCTGGTTCAGAGCACAGAGCCAGAAACAACCCAGGGCAGCAGGCTGGGGTCAGTTTTAGCTGCAGCAGAACCTCAGTGTGCTCTCCACACTCTCAGGCAGCTGCACTCAGCCCTGGGTAATCTCTGCTCAGACACTCTGCTGGCACTGACTTGGATAAACCCAGGGATTAAACAGGGTGATCCACAGGGCCAAGGGCAGCCTGAGCCACCAGAGCCAAAGCCACCCTGGCAGCAGCAGCACCACGGACCTGTCCCATCCAGTGCCCATCCTCAAGGACACCCCACAAAGGCCCTCCATGGGTTCCTGCAGCACCAGCCAAGGTTGGGACCTTTGCACATGGTCTGTGGGGCTCCTGTCCCAAACCACAGCCCTGCTTGGGCCCAAAAAACACACCCCAGATGGCAAAAACCTCCTGGAGCCTTCCCAATGTGGCTCCACAAAGAGCAGGTCTAACAGTCACCACACAACTGGTGGCATCAATCTCAGTGATGATCCCAATCTTTTCAAACCCAAATGATTCCACAACAGGACACCGGGAAGAGCAAATTGCAATGTTGGTTCTGAAAAGCAAATTCCACCAAGACCTTTTGTAAAAAAATAAAATGAAAACAAACAAACAAAAAAACACCAAACAAACACAAAACCCCCCACAGTTGTATTCAAACAGAATCACAGAATCATTAAGGCTGGAAAAGCCTTCCCAGTTCATTAGGTCTGACTGTTAATTCAGCACGTCCAAGGCCACCACTGACCCATGTCCCACATCCATGAGCCTTCCTGAGCACTTCCAGTGATCCCAGCACTGCCCTGGGCAGCCTATTCCAAAGCCTGACCACCCTTTCAGTGAAGAAATTTTTCCTGGTCTCCAACCTAAAACCTCTGCTGGCACAACTTGAGGCCATTTCCTCTCCTCCTGGCCCTTGTTATGTTTGGGATGTGTTTCTCCGAGCAACGAGCACAGAGGCTGGGGATGCAGATCAGGTGTCAGCATGTCTGGAAACATCAGCTCTGCTCCTCCCTACACCTCTGGGTCAGCTCTGCATTGAAGGCCTTCCAAAAGTCCCTTCCCTGGGGCCCAAACTCTGGGGCAACTCAGCTGAGGAAAGAAAAAAGGATGCAAGAGAAGAGCAAACAACTTCTGCAGAGTCAGCAGCAAGTTCTGGCACCCAAATCAAGGGACTTGTTTTCTTTTGAGGAATTGGGGAGGAAGGAAGAGGATCAGCCCTTCAGAAAAAACAACACCACTCCAGCTGTGTCTGTGGGGCTGCTCCCAAACTGGCTCCAGCAGTCTGAGGCTGCTGAGATGACACAGGAGCTTGGCCTGCAGGCTCAGCTGACATTTCTGGAGGAGCCAGTGATGATGATGCTCAGACAAACACAGAGCTACACATGCAGGGCTTAGAAGGGGACCCAAGTTGCTCTTCACAGGACTTCTCTCCAAATTTCTGCCACTGTCCTCCAGAGACAACATCACTTGAGGGAGTTACCTCCCAAGAGGAGGTAAGTAGGAATCTCAGAGAAGGTCAACCAAGAGGTGTCTTGAGGCCCAGATCTGACCAGTGCCACATCAACACTTCAGTGTTTGGACCAGACTCACCATTCCCTTTGTATCTCCTGGAATGGTTTGGGCTGGAAGGGACTTGAAAGCTCATCCAGTTCCACCTCGTGCCACAGGCAGGGATACCTTCCACTAGAGCAGGTTGCTCCTGTCCAGCTTGTGCCAGCAGAAGCCACCACCACATTGCAGTGATGCCCCCAGCCATGCTCTGCCCCTGGGGTACACCCATCCCCTCCCCTTCCTTTAAGCACCCTCAAAGTATCTCCTTGAAAATTGCTCCAAGCAGCAATTCTTTTATTTATCATCTTCATTAAAAGCAGCACTAAGGAATCCCAGAGAACAACTCAACAGTTTCCCCGCAGCATTTCCAGTGCTGCAGCCCCCAGCACAGCCCCACCAGCCCTGCTGTGCTGCCCACGAGTTCTCAGCACAAAAGTCCTCTGAGCAACCACTCCTGTCCCCCTGAGCCAGCACTGAACACCCTTGACAAGGTCTCTTTAAGCCCTGTCTAAAAATACAGCTGGCTCTGGCCCACTGCAGGTGGAGCCAGGGGGACTGAGACACCAAGGACAGAGCTCAGGTACAGCTCAGCTCATGCTGTTTCAGGGTCCGATGTGCCCAGTCAGCAAAAAGCATCCCTTCCAAGCAGCCCTCAGGTCAATAATGAGGCAGTGATCAGAGGATTCCTTGCAATCCCTGCTCATGTGCTCTGAAAAGGGCACAGAGAGGATTTTTAACAGACCCCAACCAGCAGCTCAGGGGAGAAGCCACAGTGGGACCTGGTGCTGCTTTCAGCTCTTCCAGGCACCAAACACTCTCCATTCCTGCAGTCACCTGACACTTGCAGTGCCCAGGGCCAGGTGGGCAAGCACCCCAAAAATAAAACAAGGGGGGAGGAGATTGAAGAGCCACCTTGGCCACAGCAAGTGTGAGAATTGCTCTGCAGTATTGTACAATCCAGATTGAGCCCAACATTTTGGGGGGCTGAGAGGGGGATCCAGGAGGACTTAGAGGTGACTTTTGCTTCCCCATAGTCTGGCTGAGTCCAGCACTGCCCTGGGCAGCCTCTGCCAGGGCTGCACAACCCAAATTCTCCACACAGACCAGCACTATCCCAATGCCACAGCAAAGACCCTGGACACCAGGATGGTCTTTGAAATCCAGCTAGATAATTCCATCCCACCTAAACTGCAGATAAAAGGGTTGAGGTTCACTTCTCTCCCTGAAATTAATTACCCCAAGCAAGGAGGTGCTTTCCCACCACCCAAGGCAACAAGGTTTGAAACACCACCATGGCCTTCTCCAAGCTTCCTGCTCATCCTGAAGTCCCAGGTTTCCATCAGAGCATCTCACACAGCCTCAGACTCTTCCCAACTGTTTTTACAGGGGTTGTTGCCCTTATCAACAGGGTGAGCATGTTCTGGCTCTGCTGAAGTGTGATATAATCCTTCAAAACACGTTATCAGGAGCTGCTGTTGTTTCATTAGACCATGTGATTTCCACCCAACTAGAGAGGGCAAACCCCCCCAGTTTGCTGCTGCCTTTCCCAGCTCATTCCATGAGCTCAGCAATCCCAAGCCTATCATAGAGCACTCAGCCTTTCCTCTTCCTCCCCAGCAAAAATCACCCCCAGCTCCCTCAGGAAGCTCCTCTGATAAATGCTGCAAAGACCTGGAAGTTCTTATCTGGAGTCAGGGGATATTTTCCAAAAGAAGTAGGTCAGAGCAGAGCTACTGTCCAGCAGGTGGTTATTCCATCCCCAGCCTGGGATATTCAGCTGTTTGTTGTGTCTGCCCATGGCACAAGGAACTGTTCAGTGCCAAGTCAACTCGTGCCCACAGTGAAGTGTAAGTGGACTCAGGAGCATCCCTCCCACCCTGCTCTCCTGAGGCTTTTCCTTGGAAATGCTCTTGGAAAACAAATCCAATCTTACCACCTGGATACTCCCATGGATGGGGCAGCCTCAGCTTCTCTGCCCAACCTGTGCCAGGGCCTGCCCACCCTCCCAGCCAGCAATTCCTTCCCAATATCCCACCTATCCCTGCCCTCTGGCACTGGGAAACCATTCCCTGTGTCCTGTCCCTCCATCCCTTGTCCCCAGTCCCTCTCCAGCTCTCCTGGAGCCCCTTTGGGCACTGGAAGGGGCTCTCAGGTCTCCCTGGAGCCTTCTCTTCTCCAGGTGATCCTCCCCAGCTCTCCCAGCCTGTCCCAGAGCAGAGGGGCTCCAGCCCTGGAGCCTTTTCATGACCTCTGGACCTGCTCCAACAATCCTCTGTCTTGCCTGCCAGCACTATTCAAGGAAAATCCACTTATTTTTGGTCTAGCAGATGGTGTATGAGGCTGATAAAGTTCAGAACTAGAGACTCACATGGCAAAAAAGCCCAAGTCTTGTCCCCCAGAATGGATGAATGTGCAAAGGTTAGAGACAAGGCTGATCACAAAAACACCAGTTTTCCCCGAGGGAGAAGGTGGCCCTCCCAAAAAGAGGCTACAGCAACTCCAGGGTATTATAAACTCTGTTAGACTTCGCAGTCCCACATCTCTGGCAGGTAAAATCATCAATCACTGAGGTTGGAAAAGACCTCCAAGACCATCAAGTCCAACCATTCACGCAGCACTGCTGAGTTCAAGGGCAAAGGCAGAAGCTGCTCTGATTGTTAATTCTCTCCATCAGTGCTAAAATATCTGTTTTTGTGAGCCCTTTTGTGATGAGAATCCAGGCAGAAATTATTAAAAAAACGAGGGACTTCAGCAGGACAAAGGAAGGTAAATCCAAGGCCCTACATCATCAGGGGAGCACTGAGAGCGCTTCCCACGATGGAGAGGAAGGGGAAAGGGAAGGAAGAGAGTCAGGCACACAGGGAACAATTGCTCCAAGGAGGGGGAAGCAGCATTGTTTGAGAGACTGAACAGAAAAGCACACAAACCAATCCCCCCAACCCCATCCCTCAATAAAAAAAGGAGAGAATTAAAAACATTCCCATAGTCTCTGGGAAGGTTCAGCCCCACCTTGACATCACACCCTGCCCAGAGCCAGAAGGGAAGAGAAGCTGCTTTGTTTGGTTTGTCCCAAGCTGCAGTGCCAGCCCTTTCCCCAGGAAGGAACTCCCACACTCCCCTTCCCCTCTAGCCTGAGCCTGGCCCCTTGTTCCCCCTCCCCGGGAGCCCCGAGGGGGCACGCAGACGGGAGCCAACTGCAGCAGCTCCCTCTGGGGCAGGATCCCACCCAGCCCAGGGAGCAGGACAGCTCTGCAGGAGCTCCCATGGCACAGCAGGCAGATCCACCACAGCCCTTACTTCCCCCCTTTCATTGAGCTCTCTCTTTGCAGCAGGGAGTAGCCCAGGGACAGGCAGGGCAGATGGGGCTGTGCACACCACATGTGAAAAGGGTCAAACTCTCTGCTCCACCTCATTTATCTCCAAGCCTTCCCTGCTGGAACATGACTGCAGTTGGATTTTACTCCACTTAAGCCTTTCCCAAAATACCTGTGGTCCTTTGAGGTACTTCCTCCTCCCATGAAAAGCTGTGCAGGAATTAAATCCTATTAGCACATGACAATCATGCAATAACTGTAACATCCTGGGGATTTTTCCTGACAGGCTCAGCAAAGATGTTGCCAGAGGAGAAAGTGCTTCAAATGCGACACGTTCAGAACATCTGAAGCCTCAGAGCATCCTGGGCACAGGATTTAGTGCTAATCCCAAAGCTCCTCAGCCCTTCAGTGTTGACAGTGGAAGGATCCAAGTGGGATCTGGGCCCTGTCCTATCCCAGCATCCAGGTGGGAGCTTTGTGGCTCAGCTCCCAAAGACCACCCTGTCAGCTCCCACCTGGCTGGACTAAGTTGCTGTGAAGCCCCTCCTGCACCTCCAGCTCCCCAGAGGCAGGTTTGCTCCTGAGCTGTTCCTGCACCACTCACAACCCAAACAGGGCCTGACAGACCTGCCAGGGAGGCTCTTCCCCAAAACCCACCACTCTGAGCTACAGGAGAGTGTTCTGGCAAGTCTTGGGGCTTCCAGAAGCGTTGAAGAACCCCATCAGAGCAACCAGCCTCCCATACACACACAGCTCTCAGGGTACACAGGCTGACAACCAAAGTCTGGAAAGCAAAGACAAACTTCTGAAATTCTCTCCACTTCTCTGACCTGCAGCTTTTCCTTGGCATCTCCCACAGATCTCTCTCCAGAGCCTGGAGTCCAGGAAACACCTTCAACCCAAATGTTAAGGGAATAAGCATGAGATTCAACTCTGCCATCTGCCTTCCAAGGGGTTAAAAACACCCCCCAAACAAAAAAAACCCACCCCTTAACAAAATTCCTCTTTCTTAAGCATAATAGGAAGCCTTGCAAGAACTCTGGGAGGTTCAAGTCTCTACAGGGCAGAGATTTTTCTGCCCATTATCTCAAACATCTTTCCAGGCTTCATTAAGCACATCGCAAATTTACTCCTGTCAATGGCAGCACAGGTGCCATTTGATCTAAAGCTCAGGATCACATTTCCTTCCTCTGAAGCAAAAGGCAAACATTGGCAAGGACTGCTGGGGTTAAACTTTAATTCTTGTTTAGGAGAGGCCCATTATTGCTGAGGTTTAGGAAGATACTTTCAACATATCCATGGAATCACAGAGCAGTGGCAGCACCACAGATCCAGGTAGGATTGGGCAGGATCATCCATGTCCAGGGCTGAGAGAAAATCCTGTGGTGATGCTGCTGCTTGAACAAGTGTCCTGCACACACCTCAACAGGCTCTTCAGAGCCCCTTCCAGTGCTCTGCAAACCCAGCTCTGAGCCTTCTGCAAAACCAACTTGTGTGCAGAAAAGAAGGGGAAAGGTGGGAAATCCCATGGGAAGTTGTTCCCAGTGGCTGAGCAGAGCCAGCAGTGACCAGCTGAGCTCTCCAGTCCTGATGAGGAGCAAACACCCAAACTCAGCAGGAACAAAAACCCCAAAAGCAAAGAAACCACAAGAAATCTGTTCCATTTCCAGACTCACTGCCAAATATACAGCAGGGCAAGTGCTGTGCATGGATGAGAGGGGAATGGGGACCTCTGAGGGCCCTGATCCCTTAGATCCTGGAGGCTCTGATCCCTTAGATCCTGCCTCACACAGGAGCTGTGCAAACCCTCCTCCAGGAGAAGCCTCCAGCTTTGGGATCTCTCACCAGGCTGCAGCTCAGGAAGGTGCTTTGTAACTCCTTGCTCAGCACCCTCCCAAGCAGAGGCCTGTGCCAAACTCACCAAGGGAGGGTTCTTTGGTGGCCAAGCTCCCCAGGGGTGGGAATACCCAGTGTCCAGCCCAGGCCTGGCTCTGCAGAGCTGCACTCCTGCTGTCACACCTTTTCACTTCCTCTGCCCTGGAACTGAGTTATTTTGGGCTCATCATTGACACAAAGTCAAACTCCATCTGCTTCCACCACCATGAAGCCTCCTCTGAAGTGTCTCTGCTCAGCACCTGCAACTCTGCTGCCACAGCTCCCTCTCTGGGGGCTGGGATGCCAAAATTAGCGCCTGGATTGCTCTGGGTTTATTCTGGGCACTATCTGGGGGCTATTTCAGCACTCAGACCAGTGCCTGGAGCATCAGCACGTGGGAGTCCTCCAGTCTGGGGTTCAGAGGAAAACACAAACACCCCACAAAAACCCCAAAGACATTTTTTGCCACACTGAAGTTCCACAACTTGCGGCAGAGTCAGTCAGATAAGTATCTGACCCACATGTAATCCGATTAATTATTTTTTTAATTTAAACTATTAAAAACCCCTCAGCAAATCCAGAGGTGCCACAGCAGTGTCAAGCTTTGCACCCAACAAGAAATGGGATTAAAATGACTCAAGTACTGTTTGCAGCCCTCAAAGCACAGAAGGTTTGTGGAAGCCCTGGGGAGGTGGAAGAACAGAAACCCAAACAGCAGGAAATGAGAGGTGTGATTTTCTCTAATTACGACCAATCAGGGTATCGGGTGACAAATCCATTTGTGCTGGATAAACAAAGGCAGCCAAGCCAAGCTTCCCCATGGCCAAAAGCAGCCCCAGGAGGTCAAGGACTTCCTGCAGAGTCACTGCACTTCATGACAGTGGGACGTGATGTGACACTGTCACTGGTCCAGCCAGAGGGCAGGAACGGGGCCAGTGACACCAGGACATGCTCCAGCACCTTCCTCAGACCTGAGAGCCCCTTCCAGAGCTCCGGGAGAGCTGCAGAGGGACTGGGGACAAGGCATGGAGGGACAGGATAAGGGGAATGGCTTCACACAGACAGAGGGTTAGATGGGATACTGGGAAAGAATTCCTGGCTGGGAGGGTGGGCAGGCCCTGGCACAGGTTGGGCAGAGCAGCTGTGGCTGCCCCTGGATCCCTGGGAGTGTCCAAGGCCAGGCTGGAACAACCTGGGACAGGGGGAGGTGTCTCTGCCATGTAGGTGGCACTGGATGAGCTCTAAGGTCCCTCCCAACCCAACCCAGTCCATTGTACCTCCATCTCCCCCACCCAGCAGCTTCCCACTGATCCACACCAGGTGTGTCACCATGTCCATCACACGGGGGACACTCACTGGGTTGGCAGCCCCTGCCCAGCAGCCAATGGACCCACCAGCTTTGGTCAGACAGAGCAGCCTCAAACTCTCTCCTGAGCAAACCCATTTTCCCTTGATTCTGTATTTTTTCCCCGTAACAGCTCCCAGGTTGTCCTAAAACGCCCCATGATGAGTGTGAAAACCACCCTCCTGCCAACAGTATTTCCAGAACCCACGTCATGCCCATGGAAGCTGCTCCCACCTCCAGAGGGGAGGTTATTCCGTGTGAATTCCCAGAGGAGCAGCATTCCCCACCTCCCACCACCCCACACAGGAAAGAGCCATTTCCACACGAACAGGAGGAGCCAACACATCCCCTCCTGCCCTGCTCCCAAATTATTCACAGCACCACCAGAGGCCCAGAACCAGGGCAGGGGGTGCAGCACAGACAGGTTCAGCTGCCAGACACTCCTGTGCAAGTGTCTCTCAAGGAAAAGATGATAAAAACAGCTCAGAGTCCTGTACCCAGAGCCAGAAAACTGGGATTTTACTCCCATCCTGAATGATCCAAAGTTAATGGGATAGAAGCCTCTTGTTTGAAAACCTCTGTTCTACTCCCAGTCCAACCTCAGGGTACCAAAACCTTCTCAGCCATCAGGATGAATAAAAACAATGCTCAGGTAAGGGTTTCTAGTTGCAAAACATGCCCCAAGGTGATGGAACACTGCCTGGAATGTTTTCCCATCACCACCCTCACGCACCCCACTGGTTCCAAAGATGCTCCATGAGCTGAGCTCCTTGGCACTCTCAGGATAAAGTGAGCAGAGTCCTGTGCCAAATAAACCTCCCTGCAGAGCTCCCAGTTATTTTTGGCAGGTTGTGTCCAAAGCTGAAAGTATTTATGGAATCTAGTTCATATCCATCACTGGGGGGGATAAATAAATTAAAAAATAATCACAAATCAAGGGTTCATCCTTTGGCTTTGCACTGGAGAACCAGTGCTGGAAAGGAAAAGGGAAGGAGCCAAACTGCTGCAGTTCCTCAGCCTTGTCCCATTCCATGTACTCCATTTCCTCCAGGGGACCTGGATCACTGCTCCTGGCAGAGAGGGACACTGGGCTGAGGGTTCTGTTGTAACAGAGAAAAGACTATGCCAGGCAAAGGCCTTTTCCAGAGCCTCTCTCCCATCTCAGCCCCTGAAAATCCCACTGGCAGACATGGCTGGACAGCAGTGGTGTCAGACCAAAGACCACCAGATGAAGGTGGATTCATGGGAATACAGCCTAAGGTAGAAATAAATCTCCATCCTGCCTTTCTACAGTGCCCAAGTCTTCTCCATCCTGCCCACTGAGGCAGTGCCACCTCTTTAACCAGGAAATACATTTACCTCCTCAACCCCTGCTGTCTGGATAGAACACAGATGATCCCAAACCATCCCCCAGCACCTCAGACACCCTTCCTTTCAGAGTCATCACCGAGCAAGGCTTTGTAGCAACATCACATTATCTGAGGGCAAACAACCAACAGGTTATTCCTTGGGGTTGTTTCATTGTGGTGCTCAAGTGTCTCTTAAATCAAAACAAATGCCCAAACAAAGGCACTTTCTGCCTGAGCTGAAGGGTGACAGGACACACCTGGAGTCCTTCAGGAGCAAACCCATCATTCTAAGCAGAACTTGAGCCCCGAGAGCTCCAGGATGACCAGACACACAATTCAGTGTGACACCACAACTGTCCATGGTTCTAGAGTTCTCCTAGGAAAGCAGGGGAAGTGGCAAACCCTACTCTTTTTATGCTGTAAATGATGGACAAAGGTAGAAAAATCAAACTCTGTAGCTAGTTTCAAGTCTAGAACAAGATGTGAAAATACAACCCTCAGGTTGCAAGGCAGGGGGAGGATTTAGTCCTGCAGGGACACAACTTCCCTTCCCAAACTGCAGGCACTGAGCCCTGGGGGGGATCCAGACCCCTCAGCAGCCCCTGCACATCCTCTCACCACCCAAGCACAGCACAATTTCTTCCAAAGCTCAGCCACTTGCAGCTGCATTTCTGTGCCCAAAGCCTGTCCTGCCACTGAACACCAAACCCAGGGGAGCAGGAGATGTAAAGGGGTTTGCCCAGCCAAGGCTGCCCCAGCAGAGCTGACAGGAGCCACAAGTGCTTTAGGCTGCATTTATTTCATACCTTTCCTTCAAAACAAACAAAAAAACTTTAAAATCCAGCCTTTGGAAATCAAATCTATGGGATCTGTCACCAAACCCAGTCAATGTGGGAGCAGACCTCATCAGCCCCAGGCAGTGCTGAAACACAGCAATAAGTTTGAGGGTGAAAAAAGAATATAGAAGGTGGCTGAGCTGTCTGAGGAAAAGGTGAAGCCCAGCTCCTTGACCAGCCACTGGGGCTTTTCCATGAAACAGAAACACTCAGACAAGACCTTTTCCCTCCCCCAAACTGCACAACCCTTTGCAAACAGTTCTCTTCTGGAGTCCAGGGAAAGACTGTGAAAAACTAAGTTGGGCTGAGCCCAGCCCTGCTGCCACACACCAAAAGGCTGAGGGAGGATGGGGCACAGAGAACACTGGGGTAAAAATACAGCCTTCAAGAGCAGGGTCTGGGGCAGCCTGACACACAGAGAACAACAAGGACCAACTTCTCCTGTGTCCACAACAGAGGGAATCCTCTGGAAGAGAACAATCCTAGAGGGCCCATCCTGCCATGCCCAGCAGCACATGCACCTCCAGTTTGACTCTCCCCTCCTATGGATTTCTACACACTTGTGTTGACCCCTTGCACTAGAGCAGGTTGCTCCAAGCCCTCTCCAACCCTGAACACTCCCAAATCAAGATGGGAGCCAGTGATTCCTGACCCGGGTCTACACCACTTCACCCTTTACCAGCTTCAACCCAGTCTGTGCCACCCTTGCAGAGGTCACTGCCCTGAAAGAGCATCCAGGTGATGCAGGAGAACTGTCCTCCCTGCACTAGCATTCCATATTCCCACAAAAGCTTCCAGGAGCTCTTTCTCCACATAAAGAGCAATCTGGCAAGAATCCTTCAATAGAATTCAGAGAATCATTTCAGTTTTGGTAAGACCTCTAAGATCAATTCCAACCATCACTGTCAGGTCCACCACTAAACCACAACCCCATGCACACGTTTTCTGAACATTTCCAAGGGCAGATTCCACCTGTTCACTCCATGCCACGACCAGCTACCACCTTAATGAGGCATCAGCCAGCTCATTACACACAACCACCAGGCACTCAATTCAGACACTATTTCCAAGCCTCCATCCCCAAATTATCCATTTCCTTAAAAAAAAAAACCAAAACACATTTGAGAGGGACTTACAGGGCAGCAGCACTTCCAGCACAATTCCTGGGTGGATGTTCCCACACTGCCAAAGGTCCCATAACACCCTCATGCCCCCAGCCCTGCAGCTCGTTAGGGTTTAATAGGGCTGATAAGCCTGAGCTGGCACAGCTCTTGCACACAGAGGTTTGATCTGAGGCAGAGCACACTCGTTACAGACCCTCTTATCAGCACTGCAAATACCAGCAGAGATAGAGAGGCACGTCATGGCCAGGAGGGTGCAGAACTGTCCTTTTGACTCCCCTGACTCCACCTGCCCAAGCTCGTGCCCTCGAGGGCTCCTCACCCCACATGCCCTCCCCTGCCAACCCACAGACTGCCCCAGCAAAGGACACTCCAGACTTTGTGCCACTCAGCTCACACATGTCCCTCCAGGAATAATTGCAGCTGAGCTACAAAGTCCAGAGAAACAGCCAATATTTTCCCTGAGCTGGGAGAGAAGCAGCCAAGAGAGCAAAGCTGGCCCATGGGACCAGCAGAGCTCAACACAACCAATCACCCCAGAGGCTGGGATTGAAATCCCTTCTGTCAGGAGGGTCCTTAACACAATTAGCTGATGAGCCTTTTAGAAGGGGAGGACTCCCCTAATTTAAGCTGTGGCAGCAGGAGGGATGCTCACCCTCCCCAGAGCAGGGTTTCTGGAGAGCTTTGCACCAGAAGCACTTCCATCCAGAGCCTCCCTCCATAAACCCAACACAGAGGGGTTTTCTACCCTGCTTTGGGAGTTGAGAAAACCACAGGGCAAGTTCTGAGCCCCGGGACCAAAACCAGCGCAGGGGGCAGGGCTGGCACTCCAAACACAAGCAAGGACACCCCCAGCCCTGGCCTGCAGCCACCCAGCTCCTGCCTGTGTTTCCAGGGACATTGCCCTGAGCCCACAAGCAGTTTTATTTTCCTCTGCAAAGCCAAACTGTACCGGAGCAGTGGCACAGTTTGTGCATCAGGAGCGCTCGTCTACGCAGAGCAGTGACCTTGGGAGGCACCAAGGCTGGCACTGCCAGCACAGGGAGCACCAGAGCCCACTCACCCCCACCACAGCAACGTTTTAACACACAGCTGTCTTACTCTGCATGCCTTCAACATACAGCTCTGCACACCTTTAACATCCAGCTCTGCCAGAGCACAGCCTGGAGATCCACACAAACCCCACAGCCCAACGCTAAGGAGACGGATTAGGAAACACTTGTGATAAGGGAAAGTATTTCCAGCTAAGCTGTCAACCTTGCACTTTAAATTAGGCTGTTAATGAGCACAGCAAGCACTCTGCATTTCAGAGATTAACTCCCAGCTAAGTATGAATTTAACACAGATCCTGACTCCAAGTTTCAGGCAGGAGCTCACAGGATGGCAGACACCAGCAACTAACACCAAAGCCCAAGCACAGGGTGAATCATCCCAAAAATAAGAGTCTCCCACCACTGTGTATCTACAAACTATCAAATGCAACCCAGCAAGTGGGCTGGGAGCTCCCAGGACCCAGCTGGGAGCACGGGGAAAAAGGGGACAGGAATAGCAAAATGCCTGCCAAAAATACAGATATTTATGTAAGAGCTGGAAAAGAGGGATTACAAACTCAGTGTCCCCAGTGCAGAGCAATCCTTGATGAGGAACATCATTTGCATGTGAACAGGAACACTTCTAAAAATAGACTGTGTGAGAAGCCATAGGTGTCACCTCACCTCTTGGCTTGAGGAATCCCAGGGCTCCTGACAATCCCAAAGCCACCCACAGATTCCAGGGACGACTCAGGCACTCTCACTGTGCAGACCTGCAGGTTCCCACAGCCAGCTCATGGAGAATTCCCAGCCCAACAAGCCTGAGAGAAACAGAGCAAACCACACCTGGACACACAGCCCAGGGCTCTGTGCTGGGTTTCAAACTGCAGGAGCTTGGACAGTTTAAGGTCTCATTGACAAGATCCATGAATAATTAGAAGGTGGATTGACACCAAAATCCCCACAATACCTGCGAATATAATCCCTGCTGGATCAGGGAACTGCCTACAAACCATCACCCACCTGACAGCTTGGAGGAGCTTCTTTGGGCAAGAAGGTGGAGCCACAGAAAGGTTTAGGTTGGAAGGGACCTTAAAAACCATCTCCTTCCACCCTCCCTGCCACAAGCAGGGACATCTGCCACTAGACCAGGTTGCTCAGGTGATGGTTTTGAACACACACTTCTCACCTGCCCCAAAAAAGCCCTTTTTGCCTCCAAGAGAGGTCAAAGGCTCAGATGACTCCTTCCTGCACCACCAGCTGACACACACAGGAAATATTTTAATCCCAAGGAAAGCATTAATTACCTCTTGGTGAAAAAATAAAAGCAAATCCAGAAAATACACACCCCAAAATCCACCCAAATATCAGAATGACCTCAGCACTGCAGTAAATCCCTGTAAACAAGCCTAAGCCCTGTCAGTCCATCCCAGAGAGGGTTTAGGCAGCAGCAGGACCTCCAGGCAGCCTGGCCTGGGAAGCACTGGGCACATCAAGGCATGATCTGGAACACATCCCAGTTTTATCCCCGTTCCCCGAGGTTTTGCTCGGGCAACAGCCCTGCACGCAGCACAGGGGGTTGAGATGGGGTCACACAGGGGCCAGCCCAGGTTCCTGCCCTCCTGGCAAGGTCGTGGGCAGTGCAGCAGAACAAGCCCAGACACAGCCTCAAATCCTCTCCAAGCTCCTGAGTGCCCTCTCAGCATTACACCAACTTCCCAAGGATCTCATGGAACACCCTGAGCATCACCCCGTGACCTTCAGGCACCAACTCCCAACCACTGGAACCACCCCCAAGGCTGAAAGTTGAATGCATTTTCTTGTTTTGCTGCAGTTGCAGCAAGCAACCAGACCACTGCCTTGACTGCAGCTTTGATTTATGACCTGGTGACTGCCAGCTCCAGAGAGGCATCAATAAGTGGCCCAAAATACAACCTATTAGAGCAGCTCAGAACTCTTGGGCACTGAAGGGCACAACCAGCCCATCACTTCTTTTTAAAGGCTACACCCAAAAATACCTCCTGAAGGAAACTCTGGTTGGCACCTTGTGCTATTTCAGTCAGATGCAAAATGCTTTCCCTGAGCAACCTGTGCAAGTGGGAGCCCGAAACTAAACCCAGGAAAGGACCAGAATAGTTCTGCTCTGAGCATCCCAACTCAGGCTGGGGGAGGGAGAAGTTCCGTTTCACCTCAGCCAGGGGGAGGAAAGGGAAGCAAAACAGCAGCCAGAGATTCATAAAGAGATTTTACAAGTTCCAGCGGAGTTTTAAGAGAAGCAGATTTTAAATAAATAAATAAAACTTAAAGGCACGCCTGATCCAAAGGGGAAAAGTGGAGGATAAAAAGCTGCTTTACACAGTGAAACAGATCCTGTGGAGCAGCCCCAGACAAGAAGAGAATAAACCTACAGCCCATCACCTCCAAGTGCTCCTGGATCCCAAACAGCTCCCAGAAAGCCTGTTTGGGTTTCTGGCTCCAACACAGAGGACACAGGGCATAAAGGGCAGGAGGATTCAATCTGTCATGACTAAGGAGCTATTTCCAAGCTATTCCCAAGGAAGGGATCAGCCTCCAGCAGGGCCCTGCTGGGATTGGCAGCCCAGGGACAGGGCTGGTTCCCACACTGGGACATCAGCCCAGCAAAGGTGCCATTTTCCTGTTCCCAACCCACCCTTCATCCAGTGGGGAAAAAACCAACCCAACCCAGCAATTCCTGGATCAAGAGCCACACGCACAAAAGAAAATCAGTGGGAAAAAACAGTCACAAAAAGAAATATTTTTCATCAAGCTGATCCTGCCCAAAGACCAGGAGAGCAAAAAAGACAGAGCTCAATCACGACCTGGAATGGATTCCAGGTGTGAAAACTTCCCAGTTGCCACCCAAGAAGGTCCTTGTCTGAACACCCCTCAGGGGAACACTCTGTACCTTGAAACCACTCCCTGGCAGGAATCTTCTACAAATATTTAATTGCATATAAAACAAAACAAAAACAGGTCAGGGCTTTTTTTTTTTTCAAACTGTTGAGCAATGACAGACTGTTTCACCAAACCTTCAGGCAGTTGTCCTGCCAGTGTCTGTGGGTATTTTTGGAGGAAGTGGGGAGAACACAGTGGTTAACTCAGAGGAAACAGCAGCAAAGCCAAACACCAACGTGCAGCTACTTTTTTGTTTTGTTTTTGCAAGTCAAGCCCTGCATTAAAGTGGCTGCAACTAATCACTCTTTATAGAAGGGCTGGCAGGCAAAAGCAGCTGCTATAAACAGCCTCTTAAATCCCTTTCCCAGCATCACACTCAGAACATTCCTGCAAAGGTGTATCAGACACCAGGAGTGGAGATGGAGGGGCAATATCTGGTTTGGGGAGAAGGGACAGGGCCGAGGTGCCCGGTGTGACACACACAGTGGTGTGGGACCCCTCGGGACCCCCCAGACCCCCGGCTGGGGCAGGTGGGCACCTCCACGTGTTCCTCAGCACAAGGCACCAGCTCCTGGTGTGACACTGCCCTCTCCCGAGCAGAGGGAACTGCTCAGCTCCACACCCAGCTCAGCACAAGGATTTGGGGAACAGCCCCGAGCCAACCCCCCCGCAACGAAGACGAGCTGAGACTCCACTCACCCCAGAGCAGCTCCAGGTGGCACCAGCACAGCCCGAGACAGCCACAGCCTCCTCCTCACACCAACAGCATCGCCGCATTCCGGCACGAGGCTGAACTGCCCCTATTTAAGCTCCTTAATTGGTGCAGCTGCTGCTAATTAACAAAGCCGCTGTATGGCCCTGGCAAATTGGCTGCCAGGTGGATCCCATCACTTCATCAACGGGCTGGAGCAACCTGGTCTACTGGGAGATGTCCTTGCCCATGGCAAGGGCTTGGAACTGTAAATGCAGGAGTATCAGCACACAGGTGCAAAGCATCTCATTGCAGGGCTTTGGCACAGGGGCACAACCTCCAGGGCAGCAGCATCTCACGACAGAGCAGTTCCCAAGCAGCACCACAGACTCAGGGAAAGCATCCCTATACCCCGTATTTGCAGGAAAGCTGCTCTCAGGAGGAGCTCTGCCATGTCCAAGCCCAACACTCTCCTTGTCAGAGTTACTCCAAGCCACAGGTTAAAAAAGCTAAAACCCCAGAACAAACCCCTCAGTATGTTGGCACTGAGCAGTGTGAAACACCATGGCAATTGTAAGGCACTTACTGGAGATCAAACACACGTGGACATTTCATTTGTGGACACAAGTACAACAAATAGTCCCTGGCCCTTGCAGCTGCTTCAGTGTCTCGTTATGATTTCCCACCTTCATAAAAGCCCTTTGTTGCCTTGCAAAACCCAAACCTTTTATCATTAATTCTGAGCCAGCAGTTTCTGAATGTACAACCAGACACCCAACAGATTGATCCGCCCAGGACTCATTTTCTTTGTCAACACACGAGCCAAACAGCACAGAATTCATCCCAGGGAAGGGCAGAACATGCAGAACGTGCTTATTTAATACAAGAAGTACAGCCTGCCAGAGACACCCACTCTAAAATTAACTCTGCCATCAAAGCACAGCTTTACATTTGCCACTGAAGAAGTACCTTCTAAATGCCAGAGGAATCCTCTGCAGCTCCACACGGCCGGGGTGGCACTGGGAGGATGATTCCAGGCTCCACAGAGAGAAGGTGTTCAGGCAGCAGGTTTAGGGATTCAGGATGCATCACTGCTCGGGTGCATCAAGGCTGGATAATGAATTAATGGACCACTTTGCTCAGCAATCTGAGGGCTGGGGAACACTGACCTGCCAGACAAAGTGCCAGGCAGGAAACCCATTTCCCTCAGCCCTGCCCCAGCCACACCTGCCAAGTGTGAGCTGGCAATTCCTGAGGAGGAAAGAAAGGAGTTCTCCTGGGTGATCCAAACCCCCAGAAAGCTCTTTAAGGAGCAGCACAGGGCTAAGTTTTGCTGGCTAATAAGCAGCAATCTAAATTTCCTGGCAGCTGGAGCATCCTGAGGAGAATCCAGCATCGGAACGGCGCGGTTGGATTTAATGTGCTCCGTGCACAGAGGAACTTTCTAATGCAGAAAAATCCCTCCTGGCTTCCTGAGCAACACTCCTTTTCCTTCACAGCGGGACAAAGAGCCAGCAAAGAGAACCATAATTCCAGTTTTTATGATTTCACATGCAGCACGGTCAGGACTGTTCCTATCAGCACTTCAGAATCCCTTCCCAGCCCCAAAATAACCCGAAGCCAACACGATGACACGTAATACCAGTGGTGGGCAGACCCACTGTAAAGCCCCAAAGCCCCAAAGCTCCAAAGCAGGGCGAGTTTGCCACAGCCACGTGTTTTCTGGCTGCAGAATCCCTATTTCCATCTCACCAGGGGTGAAATTTCACAGCTTCCACCCCAGGAATTGCTAGAGCAGACCTTTTCCAGAGGAAAATGTGGACTGCAACTCCTCCGTGCCCAGTTTGCTGGGCGGGGACCGTACAGGACGTGGGGAGAGCTTCAATAAAACAGCAACCAGACGGTTCTTTCCCCTCTTTTCCCTGAATTACTCCTTTTTCCAAGCAATTTCTTTGCCAGGCATCAAGGCAAAATAACACCCTCTCCATTCCCCCTCTCTGCTCAGTGCTGGCTGAAAATGTGGGTATTAACCCGCGGTTTGGCTGCGAGGGGGATGTCCCCACCCAGCACATCCCTGAGCATCCTGCCAGGGTGCTGGCACAGTGTGGGTGCTGGGTGGGCACCGGGTGTCCCTCCAGCTGGGCAAGCAACAATAAATCCCGCTTGGAATTGCTGCCTCAGGATGTGACAGCCCCGGACAAGCCCCGTGTGGAGCTCTGGGACTGTGGATGCTGCAGATGCCGCGGGTTTGTACCAAAATGAGGCATTCCCTGGGAAACAAGGAGGGCCTGGAGGAGAAAAGCCGGGAGCAGATCCACACCCTGACACCTGGGGGGTCTCGGCCACCAGAGGGGCACCCCAGCACCTCTCACCAGGTGGGTGCCCACCCGTGCTGCCCACCACGTGGCAGCCCCCCATGACATCCCAACTTTGCTTGGGATGCTCCTGGCCAGGTGAGCCACCCATGGGGGGCACAGAGGGCAAAGAAACACCTTTTAGGAACGAAAAAGAACCCCATCTTTTGGGGCAAAGAAAACCCTTTGGGGAATGGGGAAAAAATACCTGTCCGGGCAAAGAAACACCTTTTGTGAATGGAAAAAACCCACCTTTTGGGGCAAAGAAACACCCTTCTGGCCACCGCAGCACCTTTTGGGGGTGAGCCCAGACACACCTGTCCCACACCCAGCACCCCCCGGCTCAGCATCGTGCCCCCAGCCCGCGGTCCCCGCGCCCCCTCCCTGCCGGGCGGGGGATGCCCAAGCGCCCCGGTGCGCCCAGTGCGCCCAGTGCCACCCTTTACCTGCTGCCGCTGGGGGATCCTCCAGCCCGTAGAGCCCCGGGGAAGGGCAGCCCCTGCCCCGCCGAGGCAGCGCGGGGCCGTGCCCCGGCTCAGCGTGGGACAGACGGACGGGCGGGCGGGCGGAGGTGGCACCGCCGCGTCCCCGTCCCCGCAGCCGGCTCGGCTCGACTCGGCTCCGCTCCCCGAGCGGGGCGGGCGCTGCACGGGCGGCTCCGCCCCGGCAGCAGCAGGAGGAGGAAGGACAGCAGGAGGAGGAGGAGGAGGAGGAGGAGGAGGAAGGAGAAGGCTGTGCCCGAGCGCGCAGCTCTCGGGGCTGTCCCCGCGGGATGCGCTGCGAGCGAACGCCCCGCGCTGCGGAGCCCCGAGCGCTCGGGATGGGGAGAAGGGAAAGGCTGGGGGCACTCCTGGCAAGGGAAAAGAATCATGGAATCATAGAATGGATTGGGTTGGAAAAGACCTCCTTGATCCTCCGTGCCCTGGGCTGGTGATCACAGTGGGGTTGGATCAAGACATGGTGGATTCTCCCTCAGTGCCACATCCACAGAATCATAGAATGGATTGGGTTGGAAAAGACCTCCCAGATCATCAAGTCCAACCCTTGAGCCAACTCCAGTCCCTTTACCAGATCATGGCACTCAGTGCCACGGCCAAGCTCACTTGAAAAACCTCCAGGGATGGGGAATCCACCCCCTCTCTGGCCAGCCCATTCCAATGCCCTGCCCCAATTCCAATCCCCCTTTCCCCTCTTCCCCCCACTCTGCTGTCCCAAAGGTCGGTTGGGGGAGCCTGGAAAGGTGGGAAAGCTGTGGAGTGTTTGGAATGTGCCATGGGGTTTGGGAATGTTGAGCCCCAAAAGGGCAGCGAGCACCCCAGAATGGGGTGGATGGGAAGGGACTTTAAAGATCATCCAGTCCCACCCCCAGGACACCTTCCACTGTTCCAGGCTGCTCCAGCCTGGCCTGGGACACTCCCAGGGATGGGGCAGCCACAGCTTCTCTGCCCAACCTGTGCCAGGACCTGCCCCCCCTCCCAGCCAGCAATTCCTTCCCAGTATCCCACCTAGCCCTGCCCTCTGGCAGTTCCTCACATCTTCATCACACATCCCCTCCCCTGAACCTCCTCTTCATCACCCATCTTCCTCCCTTGAACTGGGACATGAGGATTTTGTCCATCCCAGGGACCAACATGTACATCCACACACACATTCAGAGTGCAATGAAAATAAAAACCTAACCTGGAAAACCTCCCCAAGTTGGAGCAAATCTCCAGCCCCTGGGCTGCTGTTAACTGGGCCCCAGTAAATCCCTGCTTGGCAGCAGGGAGCAGAGTGCTCACATCATTCCTGAGTCTATTTCTGGGGGATTTATATCCAAGGCAATCATGTCTCAAAGAGGGAAGGGATAGGAGGATCTTTTGTTCCCACGTGGGAGGATGGAGGGGGATAAAAAGGGTCAGGTACAGGTTTAGGCTTTGCAGCCTCCTGATTTCTCCTGCCCTTTCCAGCTCCCCCTTTTTCCATCCTCTCTCATCACCTGCACTTTTCCTACATCAGATCCTGAGCTCCCAAGTGTGGAGGAGCACCCTGGGCCTGATCTCCACACAAAGCCACCCTGGTGTGGGGTCCTGGAGTTGTAGCACTGGGGAAAGGGTGAGGAGGAGTTTGTGTTGGATCTGCTCCATGCCCAGGACTTATTTGCACCACCAGGGGTTACTTGGGGTGAGAAGGATGCCCAGACCTGCCCAGCACTGGGGGCAACACTGCCCTGTGTCCTGGCTGGCAATTTTTTGCCCTTCTTAAAGCAAGGTGACAAAACATTTAGCTGAGAGCAACAAATTTAGGGTTTTTTCTGCAAATTGGCCATTTTCCACATTTTTGGCCCAGCCCTGGAGGAGTGCACAGTCCAAGCAGTGCAAGAGGGGATGTGCTGTCCAAATAACAAGCAAGTGTGAGAAGGATGCCAAGATCCTCTTTACACAGACAGACTAAGCCAAGAGGTCACTGGCAACTGTCTCTCTTTTCCTGAGAGAGGTAAAATAACCTGCTGCCCCCACCAGCAGGGAAACCTCACCTGCAGGAAAAGGCTGGAGCTGAAAAATCAGCCTCCAGGGGCTGCTCCAAGGTGCTGAGCCCCGGGCACAGCAGGGGATGCTGGCAGCTCTTTGCCAAGTGCTGCTCCTTCCAGTCCTGCTGACAGCAGGCATTTCAGAATCACAAGCCTCTCAGAGCTGTGATTATCTTAAAGCCTGGGGAAAATATATCCTAGGGGAGCATTTGATTTGCTGCCTGGCTGTCTGGTCCCTGGCAGAGCCTTAGGATGTGTTCTCTGCAGGCTGGAGGGTGGATGTGCAGGGGGCACAGGGCACATGCAGGTGTTTAAAGATATAAAATCATATCCATAGGTCCTTGTGACTTTGCCAGATTAACCATCGCTGGTTTGGTACCTTGTGTTGGTCTCCTTTTCATTTCAGCAGAAAGGCTTCAGCCATTGGTAAGATCAAGGGCAAAATATCTTCTTCTGGCACTGAAACTTTTCCTCCAGCTCCTGAGGGTCCCCTGCAGCTGCTCCCAGTGTCAGCCAGTTTTCCACATCCTTTTTCCTGAGCAAAAAGCCTCCAAAAAGACTCAGAGTCTGCACATTTTCAGCATATTTCTGTGCCTTGGCCAGTGGAATCCAACACAGGCTCCCACTGGGAGGGAGGGCTGGGGAAGGTGCCATTTCCAAGCCACCTCCAAGAGGGATAATGAGCAGAAGGACCTTCTTTCCCCCCTGCCAGCAGCACTTTGGCTGCTAAAGGCTGTGCAATGTCAAAAAAAAGTCAGGGAGCAGCATGGGAGGGAATTTAACATGAATTTTCAGACAGCTTCTAGGAAAGGAGCTGCAATTTTGGTTGGGGAAAGTTGGCTTCAGATGTAAAAGTTCCTTCTGCTGTGCTCAGGGCCTTGAATGCTCGAAGCTGTTCTAAATCCCTCCCTTTGGCACGGGTGGGGCCTCTGCTGTGCCCACTCCCCTGGTGGATCCCCAGCCACACTCAGTTCCAAATGCTGCACCTCCTCAATCCTCACTGAAACCCTCTGGGCTCACAGGGTGGGATCCCTTTGTGAGCTGCTCCTTTAGAACCCAGCTCAGCTCTAAACCAGGGGAGAGTTCTGGGCAGATTTCACACCACATCCTGAGGGCCTTTGGTTTTGTGCTTATGGAAGGGGGAAATTCATCCAGAAGGGCCAGTCTTGTTTTCTGGCAGGGAAATGTGAGGCTGAAGATCTGGGGGTGCAAAAGGGCACCACGGGAAAGTCTCAGAGGAGCCTCTGCTTTGGTATTTTGGGGGGATGGACTGCAAAGGAGGTGCTGCAGCTTCCTCTGAGAGGGGGAACAGAGGGAAGGGGGGAACAAGGCTTACCCAGCATCCCCCTCCTCCAAGGAAAAGTGCAGTTGCATCCCCCCTGTAGGGAGAGAAAAGTCCCTTTTCCTCCTCTCAGGCTCACAGGTGGGAAGTCTTTGATGATCCAGACATGGCTCTTTTTGGGTATCCCAGGATAACTTGTTCCAACCTGATAGAGAATTATGGAATCCCAGAATGGTTTGGGTTGGAAGGGACCTTAAATCCCACCCAGTGCCACCCCTGCCATGGGCAGGGACACCTCCCACTGTCCCAGGTGGCTCCAACCTGGCCTGGGACACTCCCAGGGATCCAGGGGCAGCCACAGCTGCTCTGCCCAACCTGTGCCAGGGCCTGCCCACCCTCCCAGCTGGCAATTCCTTCCCAGTATCCCATCTATCCCTGCCCTCTGGCAGTGGGAAGCCATTCCCTGTGTCCTGTCCCTCCATCCCTTGTCCCAGGGCCCTTTCCAGCTCTCCTGGAGCCCCTTTAGGCACTGGAAGAGGCTCTCAGGTCTCCCTGGGGCGTTTTCAGAGGTGTCAGAGCATTTTGGACGCTGTCTGTCAGTCTGTCTGTCTGTGCAAGGCACTGAAGGCAGCAGAGGTGACTCCCCCTGTGACTGCCCCGTAGGATCCCACCAGCCCTGGGAAGGGGAAGGAAGCCCTGGATGGACACTCCATTGTTCTGCCCTCCCAGCCCTCAGGAATGCAGGGCAGACAGGAGGGAGAGCTGGGCTTTCCTGTGTTTGTGCTGCACAGATTTTCATTAAGATCCTTTTACCCAATTCCTTCTCCGAGGTCTTTGTGCCTCTAACAAGCGTAAGGAGGGTGTTGATTTTAATTGTCCCCTCAGGCATAATTACTGTACCATAATGGCATTTACAGGGACAACTCTCAGAGCTGTTTTGCTGTTACATCCTCTGTATTTCAACCTCTCTGTCACCATTTTTTCCTCCTCCATCTGCCCCAAGGAGCCCAAGCAAGGTCTCCATCCTGCAGCAGGAGCAGGGTGAGTTTGTGACCCTGAGGAGATCTTTGGGGGTGAACTGGGGGTGTTTGATGTCACCCAGCAACTGGAAATGAAGGCTCCATTTGTCCCCCAAGCCAGGGAACACACTGCCTGTTTGCACAATGCCTGTGTTTGCCCTGTCTCTGGGAGTTTGACCAGCAAGCCCACAAGCCTTTCAGGAGATAAGGGGAATGTGGGGAGGAAAACCACAGCCATGGATTGTTGGGGCGGGGAAATCAGGTCCCTGCCACCCTCGGGACTCCCTGATTGCTGCACTGAAACCTTTCAGTGTGGGGAGAAAATGTGATGGTTCAAACAGTCATTAAAATAATAAACAATCAAATAATAAAAAAAAGACTGTTAAACCAGCATCTTCCTCACTAAGTGATAATTCCCTGAATGAAGGTAGGATGGGGAGGAAAATCCAGCCCTGGATATATAATTTATAGCCAGTGAGATAATTTCAGGCCCACAAATCCTTTCTCAAAACGAGCTTTTTAGCTGTGGGTGGGAACATCTCTGCACCCCCTGCCAGACTGGGGTTAGACAGGACAAGGGGAAGTGACCTCAGGCTGTGCCAGGGGAGCTCCAGGTTGGATACTGGGAAAAAATTCACTGAAAGAGGGGTTAAGCTTTGGGACAGGCTGCCTTGAGCTTTGGGACAGGCTGCCCAGGGATGCAGGGGACTCACCAGCCCTGGAAATGTTCAAAGAAATGAGCAGGGGTGACACTTCCCAATGTGGCTTTGTGAGAATGGGGAGATTTGGTCAAAGGTTGGACGGGATGATCTTGGAGGTCTTTTCCAGCCTTAGGGATTGTATTGTTCTAAATATGCTGGGAGAGCTTCAGTGCATGTGGGTAAAGTCATTTCTGAAATACTGAGTCAAAATGACTGTGTTTAACAGCACTTTCTACATCCTGCAGAAGATCCACTTGGTAAACAAGTGAGGATGAAACAGCAAGGAAAGAAATATGTTTGGAAACACAATGCAAGATTGCCCTGCTCCTGTGAGAAGGATCTTTACAAAAATGCTTCTGATCCCACCTGGCCAGAAGAGTTGGAGAGGATGGGTATGAAGGCCAAACCTTGCACCAAAATCCTGGTGGGTTTTGCCGGAGGAGCTCCCACCCTGTCCATCCTGCAAAGCAAAGCCCAGAACTCTCCCATGCAAACAGGGCTGCTTTGTTTCCCTCTGCTCCCTGCCCACCCCTTCCCCTTCTCTCAAACATTCAGCAGAGGCTTTTGGATGAGGCCTTTGTTCTGTGCCCGCACCTCCTGGCACAGCCCTGGCCTCCTGGATCACATTCCTGGTGCCAGCACGGGATGACCTTTATTGACAAAGCCCAGCATCGATCCAGGGGCCTCCAGGAGGACTTTCACCTGCTCCAGACACGCTGACGTTTGTACCTGAACACACACAGCCCACACAGAGCCAGCCCAACACAGCCCTGCCTGCACCAGTTAATGTTAAACACTCCAGGGGACACCTCTGCGATTCTCCAGCCCCAAAGGAACCTCCACATTCCTCTCAGGGACTCTTTGCAGGCAGCTGAAATGGGATCCCCTGGCAGTGCCCTGCCCCACACCTGAGCTGTGCCCCCAAACAAAGCCGAAATGGGATCCCATGGCAGTGCCCTGCCCCACACCTGAGCTGTGCCCCCAAACAAAGCTGAACTGAGATCCCCTGGCAGTGCCCTGCCCCACACCTGAGCTGTGCCCCTAACAAAGCCTCTGTGATTCCAGAGGCAGAGCAGGACACCAGTTTTCTGATGATCTCCATGCCAGAGTTTTCAGCTCAAACCCTCACTGTCTGGAAATCATTCCAGGAATCCATTTCTTGCTAAGAAAGCAGCAGCAGATTTTCTCCCTGTCACAGTGGAATCACCCAACATGATGCTGCTCCAGTGGTTTGTATCAATGGCATCTGTAAATTGCTTTTTGCTGGGTGAGATGCAGCCTCTGCAGTCAGCTGTCCATGCATCACTAACCAGGCACTAACTGAAGGCAGAGGGGCATTTGGGGGGCATGTTTGGCTCCTGAGGGGGTTTAGATCTTGGAAAGATGAGTCCTTCTTGCAGAACACCACCTGTGCTGGCCAGAATTTGGGTGAGCACCTTACAATGCCATAAAGTCACAGATTCACAGAATATCCTGAGCTGGAAAGGACCCCCAAGGATCACTGAGTTCAACCCTTAAGCTGCTGAGTCAAAGGGCAGAGCTGCCTGTGCTGCCCATCCTTTCCTGGAGCAGCCCAAGCCCTGCCTGGCTCGAGAGCAGGGGCTGTTCCAGCCTGTGGTCAGAGCAGGGCTGGGCAAGGCAGCACCAGAGCACCCTACATTCCTGGGATGGCAGCATGGCCTGCACCCCCAGCTGCAGGGACAGCCAGTGTCTGGGCATGGATTCTGCTGGCCTCAGGGATGGAAGGAATTGCGCCTTCACCCCCTGGACTGCCAAATCCAGCAGTGCCAGGGCACTGGGACACTTGGTGCCAGCCCCAGGGGGAAGGGGGCAGCAGCATCCCCTCCAAGCAGCTCCTGCTGGGCTCCCTGGAGGGGGTGAGCCAGCTCAGCCCTGGCAGGTCCCAATAACTCGGGGGTCCCCACAGTCACTGCAGCAGGTTGGTCTGGAGGGAGAACTGGGGGCAGGGCAAACAAGACCTGCATGTGCTGCCATCCCAACGAGTCCAAACCCTGTCCCAAGCCAGGTGTGCCCTCATCCTGAAGATGTCATGGCTAGCAAGGCCCCCCCAAAAATCCCTCTTCAAGCCAGGTTTGGGAAAGCCCCTGCAGTGTTCCCGTTGGCCCATTTCAGTGGGCAGAGGGTGGGTCCCAGGTCAGGAATGTGCTGCCATCCCAGAGGCTCTCCCAGCCCTGGCAGCACAGAACCTGTTGGGCTCGTCTCGCCTCCAGCTTCCTGCTCCCCCTGCCAAGAGCCAGTCCCAGGAGGAGACATCCCAGCCCAGAGCCTCCTCACCTGCTGGAGCCATGGTGAGAGCAGAGAAACGTCCAGCCTGTCCTGCTGGGACCAGCCAGAGCTGCCCTGTGTCCTGCTGCTTTATCCTGAGTTTCCTCTCCTCTTCCTGTGGCCTCAGAGGCTTTTCCCTGCCCCGAGTCTCTCTGCGGTTCCTGATGCTGTGAACACACCTCTCCATCCTCTTGTCAATCCTCTGGCCCAGAAGTGGTTGCATTTCCCTGGCAGACACCCCATGTAGGGTCAGCAGCCACCCAGGAATCCCCACCTTCTTCCACAAATCCTCTCCTTTCCAGCAGGTGCAGAGCAAGGAAATCTCCCCTCCTTGGGCTGGTTTTCCCCTCCTGGTTTGCAGGACAGGCCACGAGGTGTTTGCTTTGCCCCTGAGGCAACATCTGGGGTGGAGAGGTTACAACAAGGATGCTTCCAGAGTTTGTGTTCCTGGAGCAGCAGCCACCCCAAGCTGTGCTGGCCCTGGGGCTGCAGCCAGGAAAGCAAATATTACCTTGGAGGAGTGGCAGGAGCTGCTGCTGCTTCCCATGCCGAGCTCAGGCAGCAAGAAAAGCCTCCCTGAGGAGCTGGGATTCCTCCCACCAGCACAGGGGGAGAGCAATAATATTTGGGAGAGGAACACACCCTGGCCAGCTGTGTGTGTGCTGGGTGGGAAGCAGGGAGCAGCCACAGCTTCTGGCCACAGATGGTTCCCATCAAGAGGGTTTTTTCTTGTTAATCCCAAAACAAGCTTGAGTTGTATTTTTATTTCAGAGTCAAGCAAAGAGAAAAAGGCACTCTGACATGACCTCCTGTTTTCTGGCCTCACTCCCTGCCTGGCCTCTGCTCTGAGCAGGCACAGAAAACTCATTTCATGTTAAAGGCATGTCCCTGAGACCAAAAAGTCCTGGGGTGGTTCTTCTAGCTCTTCTTGACCTGGAGATTTATCCCATTCAAGCTGGAAATGGAGGTGAAGACCTAAGGGCAGGATGTGTATTTGAAGCATCCTCTGGTGTGCTCTGGGCTGTCCCTCAAGGCATGGATGATACTGCAGTGTCTGTGGGGGTCTCACCACGGGTGTCCAGCACAGAGGACCTGCCCGTGCTGCCACTCTCCCCTTTTAACTCTGCTTTGAGCCTCAGGATGGACTCCTGAGCTAATCCAGGCCTGAAACCACCACATGCTCAGGAGCATTTTAGCTAAAAAATAAACCAAAGTGGTGATCAGTGGGAGGACTGGGAATTAATTATGCTCAAAAGACATCCCAAAAGCCCTGCTGTGTGGGACTGCCAGCCCTTCCTCCATGGCCTCCCTGGCATGTTGGGGTCCCCAGACTTGCTGTGATGGAGCTACCAAGAGACACCCCTTGGCCTATCCCAGGACAGGATTCCAAGGACATCCACGGGTTGGGGATGTGGCACCTCTCCCAAAAGATCAGCTGTTGGCCATTTGAAAGGATTCAGATGGAGGCAAGGCCAGGAAATAACTTTTTCTCATTGAATGTCACTTCTGGTCCACGGTGGTGGCCCTGCTAGAAGCAACCCCACGAGGTGGTGGCTTGTCCTTGCCAGCTCAGTGGGTCCCACTGGTAGGGGTTTTCTTTCAAATGGATCTCCCTGAGACATTTACCCCCCGCCCCAGATGAGGCTGGGCATCCCCCTCCTCCTCTCTGGCATCTCCCTGGGGTGACTCAGGATGTGCAAACACTGACTCATCCCAATCTCCCAGGAGGGCTGAACTTCCCACGCGCTCCAAGATGGGCTGGTGGGAGGAGGAAAACGCTCCCCTCAGCCTCCCCTGGGCCTCAGGGACACGTCAGAGGGGATTGCAGCCACCTCAGCAGGGTGGGGATGCCAGGGCAGGCTGGGACAGCACAGGGATCTTCCCTGGCCAGGATGGACAGAGATAAGGGCTCCGGTCTGGGAGGTGCTGCCCAGCACAGGAATGGACTGGGATCTGCCCTCCAGGACATGCCCTTCTGGCTGAGGAGCAAAGCCAGGGGGAGTTTGGGAAGAAGGATTTGCAGAGGTGAGGAAGAGGATGGGTAAACCAGGGCTGGTGCCCTGTCTGGGATTTGCAGAGGGGGCAGCAGAGACCCTGGAAACCAGGGAGCTCATCTGCAGCACCCATGGGTGTGTGTCCATCAGCACGGACAGCAGGAGGGGATTGTTCCACACAGGCACAACGAGAGGTGGTTTCTGCAGCAAACAGCACCACTGGAAAGGCTGCCAAGCTCTCCAGTCTGTGACCACTCACTGCAAATCGTGCTGGAGAACTGTGGGGGAACCTGCACTGGCTCTCCAGGGCTGAGGGCACTGCTCTGCCGGACAGCTGCCATTTAAAGGGTCATCAGACATGTGACTGCTCATCCTAAAAGAGATACTCCCTTGTGCCATTGCACATTGGAAGATGTTCCCTTCCAGACCACAAATGGGCTTTAGGAAGCACCCCAGGTGTTCCACCCAAAAGATCCCATCATGAGGGTGTCTTTGCATCCTCAAGGACTTCTTTTTTCCTGGTGGGACCAGCCCTGACACCTCTCAGGGACATGCACCCCATCTTGGGTGTCTCCATGGCCAAGGCTGTGTTTTGTTTATGTCCATCACACTGGAATGATCTGGAAGTCCTGGGGTCATGGAACAGCTTCAAGGAGGGGTCAGTCACCCTCCTTCTCCTCCAGGACCCACTCTGGACGCCCCTTCCCCATCTCATATGGGCTGCAAAGAGCCCAGGAGAAACCCCAGTGAGGCTGGGACACAGATCACACCATACTCTGAGTGAGGAGGGACCCCCAGGGGCCACGCAGTCCAACCCCTGGCCCTGCACAGACATGCCATGTGGATTCTCTAGTGTCTCATGAAGGGTTGTGCTCATCTTCACAATGACTCCCCCCCCTCCATGGGTTATTTGAAGCTTCTCTCTTCCTGCCCAGGCTCACCAGGCCCTCACAGAGCTAATGCCCACTGAGGGTGTCTCAAACTGGCTCCAAGAGTGACCTGGGTGGCACAAAGCAGCATCAAGGAGCCCTGCTGAGCCTGGCTTTCCCTTCCCAGCAGAAGCACAAAGGGTGTGCAGTGCAGAGCCCAGGCCCAGTGCTGGCCATCAAAGATTACAGTCCATCCAGAGCAGGAGGATTGCAGGACTCAATCCCATTTAAGCCTTTCTATTTAAAGGAATAAACTACCCAGGGAAAAGCAGCCTAAGATTAGAAACTCACAGGATTTCCTCAAATTCCAGCCATCAGCCAGAGATTCAGCCCAGGGGGTGCTTTATGATCCCCCCAGAGCACGAGTCCTGCACCCCAGCAAAGTGAAAGCTGGATTATGCTGTGCAGCTCCAGCCCAGGGCCAAAAGCCATGCTCAAAGCCTGGCAGAAGAGACCACCTGGCTCCACTCTCCTGTCAGGTAGAAATGATTTGTTTAGTCGAGGAAAACAAAGGATGAGACATCACTGCCTATAAATATGTGGGGAGTGTGGGGAGGGAAGGGGTAGGAAACACCCTGAAGAGTGAAAAATAGGACTTTGAGACAACTTTATGATGGCAAGGACCAGCCTGGGTGATGGCTCTGAGCAGCAGAAGGTCCCATTCATGGCAGCCAGGGTCTTCCCTGCCTCCCAAAGTGGCACCTGAGGAATCCTCAGGAGCTCAAGTTGGAGCCCAGCAGTGTCTGGGAGAGGTTCCATGCCCTGGTACCACTGAGAGGGAGATTTCTTTTGGCATCCAGTGCCCCCACCCCGTGATGGGGCAGCTCTCCCCAGGAGTTCAGAATTCCCTCCTTTCCAGAACACACACTTGGCAGCTGGGAGGGCGTGGGGACCTCAGGGGCCCCTCAGAGCCAGCTGCTGCCAGCTGGGCCAGGGAGTCTCTGCTCCTGGGCTGGCCCTGCACCCTGGCACTCCTCCCCATGGCTTTCTCAGGGGTGGCTGAAAACCTCCAGGAGGAGAGAGGGGCTGGAGCTCTCCATGGAGGGGATGGGATGAGATGGAAATTCCTGCCAGGATGAGTCAGCTCCACGTGCTGACTACGCCTGGAAAAAGCAACCAGTGGCAACTGCTCCCACCCTGCTGTGGGACTGGGGGAGAAGGACTCACCCATTCCCTTGGGATCATGTTTTCTTCTGGCTTGCCCACCCTCACAGCCAAGGATTCCTTCCTGAGATCTCATCCAAATTCTCCTCTTTTGGTTTATAACCACTGCCCCCCATCCCATCATTCCTCACCCTGACAGGAGGACAGCAATGGGACACAGGTGTGGCAGGGATGTGCCCCCCTCTCCAGGGGGCTTTTCCTTCACCACTCATTCCAAACACACCAGTTCACCCTTTTATCCCCCCCATTGTGTCCAGACACACGCTGAACACCAGTGGAAAATGATTCCTTCCCTGAGTGTGGATGGATCAGCTGACTGGTGTGGCTGCAGCAAATCCCGTGGTCACACAGCTTGAAATGTGCAGCAGTGCCTGTCTAAGCCTTTCCGTTCCTGGGACAGGGAGGGGAGCCCAGAGCATGGACATCAACTCTCTGGGGGTTGGAGACAGACCAGGGCAAACAGGCTGGGGGGAACACAGGGTGGGTGGCAAGGATGGATCCCAGCATGGAATGGAGCTGAGGGACCACCACTACCCCAGTCTCAGCTGAAAAACCTCCAGGGATGGGGAATCCCCCCCCTCTCTGGGCAGCCCATTCCAATCCCTCAGCACTCTCTCTGCAAAGAAGTTTTTCTGCTCTCCAACTTCCATTTCCCCTGGCAGAGCTTGAGCCCCCCGTGCCCCCTTGTCCTATTGCTGAGTGCCTGGGAGAAGAGACCAACCCCCACCTGGCCACAACTTCCCTTCAGGCACTTCCAGACAGTGCTGAGGTCACCTCTCAGCCTCCTCTTCTCCAGCACAAACACCCCCAGCTCCCTCAGCCTCTCCCCACAGCACTTGTGCTCCACTCCCTTCTCCAGCCTCGTTGCTCTTCTCTGGACCAGAACAGGCTCTAATTGCTCTCTCCTGGATATATATAGGATAAAACTCACTGCCTATTGCAGTGCAAGGGGCTGTTGCCCTGCAGGGATTTTCTGACTGCCACCAATTCTAAGGCAGGAGACGAGGGGACCTGAGCAGGAGCTGCTCCCGAGGTCTCATTGAGAATCTCCCTTCCCTGAGCAGGAATGTTCCCTGGCAGCTCTGCTGGGCTTTCCCAGGGCCATCAGGGGGTTTACTGGCACTTGCAGCAGCCCTGCTGGGGCTGTCAGCTCCAATCACAGTGGGCACAGCCCAGGGCTCGCTGCTCACTGGGACACGTTTGGTCTCCGTCCAGTTCAGAGCAAGTTAATTAAAGAAAATAAAACACTTCCCTACAAGCCAACCCCCGCTTTGTGGTTGCTGTTTCTGAGTGGGAGACCATGAGGGGATCACTGCAAACCTCCTCTGAGGGCTCCAGCCTTTTGTTTCACCCACTTGCCAGTGCCCTGTAGGAAGCCAGCCCTTCCCACCCCTGCTAAAAGGATTCCTTGTTCCCTGGGCTGGGCTCTGCATCCTGACACATCCCTCAGGAACACCTGGCTGTGCCCCAGAAGCAAATCTGGCATTCCTGGCATGGTGATTAACACCTGAGGCAAGGGAGGGCATCACATCCCCCTTGTCAATAAATTCTGAAGCACAGTGGGATACCCAGGAGATGCCTGGACCTTGATTTTTTTCCCCCCAAAAGGATCAACAATCCAGAACAGGTTAAAAATGCTGCACAGCAGATACTACCAACACCCTCCCCCTGCCCCCTGGGCTGACCCTGCACACACCCTGAGCCAGCTGGGACATGGCACATGGTGGGATGTGGCCTTTCCTTCTCTTTGCACCACTCAGCAATTCTCTGAGCTTCATGTTGGCTCTGACACTGCATATTGAAGGGTCAGGGTGGGTTCCAGTGGGTCTGTCCCCAGGGACCTCCCACGGAGCCTCTGTGGGGTTGATAATGGTCAAGCACCCAGGAATTAAGTGAGGTTTCCCTTCAAAGCCAGGCTGGATGGGGCTTGGAGCAACCTGGGACAGTGGAAGGTGTCCCTGCCCATGGCAGGGGTGGGACTGGTTGAGCTTTAAGGTCCCTTCTCACCCAAACCATTCTGTGACTTTATAGTTCTATGATTTCCTGAGAGAGCTGCTCCAAATCCCTCCTCTCCCCACAGTCTCTCTGCCACGATTCTCTGTGGGTCCATTCCCTGCCCCTCTTTCCCTCCCTGCATGGCAAAGAGGCGAGTTCAGGGAGTCCTTGTGGCAACTGGGATTTGGGCAGCCTGGAGAAGCCTCTTCAAGGGAAGAGCATCCTGCAACAGGCTCGAAGAGAAGGAGAAGGACTCCCCCTCTCTGCTCTCTCGCAGAATAGCACCTTTTAAACTGGAACGTGGAAAGGCAAAGCTCTCCTGGCACCAATTCAATGCTGTCACAATTTGGGGTCCTCATCACCTGCAGGGACATGCGATTATCCATCCTATTAACTTCATTTCTAGGGATAATTCTAATAAACCACAGTTAAAATAATTCTTTGCAGAGTCTGAGTCTCTTTCTTATCAGATAAACCAGGAGAGAATGTGTAACACCCTGTTACATGGCAATGGTGTTTCCTAGCAGGTCCCTGCAAAATCAGTGCCTGTTCCTCCTCTCATTAGGCCAAACCAAGAAAGAAAAAAAGACCTAAACAACCCCTGAAACATCATGTCCAGGCTAATTTGATCCCTCTGCTCCCACCTCTCTGGAGCTCCTGAATCCCACCCAGCCCAGCTCTGGCTCTGCTGCTTTTAAATCCATCCCTTTCCTCTGGTCTCCCTTGTTTTGGTGCAGCCCTTCCCACACTGACACTTTCAGCCCAGACATCCTCCCCAGTGTCTTTATTGTCCCAAGGGCACAAGCAGCAGCCCCACTGGGCTCAGAGGGAGCCAACAGACAGCAGCACAGGATTTGGCTGTTTCTTTGGGGTTTCTGGCCCTTTTTGAAGCCCGGAAAACTTGGCCACAGCCACACAGAGCCGGGAGTGTATTCCCAGTGCAGGACTCAGGGCGTGGGATTGGAGCTGGGACAGGAGAGAGAACCCCTGGTGACTGTGAAGGCCAGGGGAGGTTTTTCACCCTGATCTCACCCCCAAGGACACTGATCCTGCTTCAGGCAGCAGCAAATTCCCTGATTTATGGTGAATCAGTGCCAGAGCCCAGAGTGGATTCATTCTGCATCCCACATTTTATGAACTTGCCTGCAGCACGTCCAATTATTCCATTAGCTGGGATTAGGGAGGAAGTCACAGTTAAATATTTAATTCATCAAGACCTGCACCATCACAGAGACTGAAGATATTTCTGAGTTTGGGCTGTGTTTGGAAAATGAAAACAAAAATGGGAAAACCCAGCAAAGTTCTGCTGTCCTTAATTCCCAGCTGGATGGGGCTGAAGCAGATCCAAGCAGAAGAGGAGGAGGGCAGCTGGAAGAGGCCTGGATTCACACCCCAGCATCCCCTGGGTACCAGAGCAGGAGTGATCCCAGGGGCACACAGGGCTTGACGGCAAAGCCAAGAGTCCAGAAGTGCAAATGATTTCAAAGACTGAATCCAAGGTGTTTGTGCAGGGCTGGGAAACATCCAGCATCCCCCTGAAGGGAATCAGGAGGGAAACAACAGCCCCCATTCATCCATCCATCCCTCCTGCCCCACCTCTCCTGTGCTGCCCAACCACCTCTGCCTCAGGCTGAACAAGAGACCTTCTGTGCAAACCCAAATTCACCCCCACTGGTGCCTCTTCCAGTGCTGGGAACAGCCTCAAACCCGGGGCTGTGCAGGAGATGTTTCCTGTGCTGGATGTTGGACCTGGACAGGGGATGGTGCTGCCTTTGGGACATGCAGAGAGAGGCAGCTCCTGCATCTCCTCCCACTGTGGGAAGCAAACAGCTCCTTCCTTAAAGCAAAATCTGGGCATCCACATTGGAGAAGGGGCATCATTGTGGTCCCACAGGCCACAGAAACACAAAGCAAGAGCCTGCTCCTGCCTGGGGTTTCTGACACACTAACCAGGGGCAGGTTAGTGTGACAGGGCTACAGAGGGCTGCCAGGTACCAGCCTGGCTGTGAGATCCACCTCTGCTGGATGGGATTCGAGCTGGGACAACCCCAGGGCTCTGCTCTGCTTAGGAACAGCTGCATAAAGCAGGTCCACATCCTCAGCAGATTGTCCAGGGAGTGAGAAAATCCCTTTGTCACTCCCTGGAAAGTCCTCAGCACCTTTTGGACAAGGGGAAAGCACCACAAGCCAGTGGTGCAGGATTCCTGCTTTGCCTCCTGCTCTGATTCTTGTGTGCCTCAGTTTCCCCTGAGCCGGGACAATCAGCCTTGGCCTAACTCCTAAAATCCTTGGACAGCTGCAGATGCAGATGTGATGAGTCAGCTCTTCCCCTGTGGGACTCAGCTGACAGATGTTGGGCCCTCCATCTCCTCTGGAACAGCTGTGGAGCTTCCCCTGCTCCAGGATCCATATGTTCTGTCCTTACTGCCACAGAAATCTCCTGAGTGCCTGACTACTCCACAACTAAACACTCCTGGGAGTTTCTAGACCCATTTGGGAAGAGCAGGAGAAACCTTTTCAGGCTAAACACTTCTGTTAGAATCTAGGATCCACAAATTGTTTTCACCAGCATGTTGTAAAGATTTATATATATATATATATATATATAATTAACTTCTCAAATTAACATAATTCTCCCTGACACATGAATGTGGCTCTGCAACAGCAGCAGCACCAAGCCTGGAGCTGTGGCAGGACAGAGACCTGACCTTGGCAAAGCCTTGGATGTGTGGACACAACCCCCTGGCAGCTGGAATTCAGTGTGGTGGCTCCTCCTGAAGCTCCCACGAGCAGGCATAGCTCTGCAAGAACAACCAGGGTTGCATCATGTGGCCTCCTTGAATATTCCAGAAATCCTGCCACCTCTTTCCTGCCAAGTTTTCACTGAGAATCTCTACAGGAACCAGGAAAAACACAGTGCAATTTTCTGCTGGCTACTGAGCTGTGATTTTCTTCCTAATCCCAGTATTTTCAGCAGGCAGGAGTATCCAGGCTGAGCAGGTTTGATGTGTGGGGACACAGGAGAGTTGTCCCTTTTTAATAAGGGTCCCCCATGCAGAACCAGGATTCTGGGATGTGGGAAACTTCAGACAGAGGGAAACACATGGTTAAATGTATCACAAATTATGTGTGACATTTTATGTCCCAAACCGTATCAGAAGTGGCATTAAAGCTGCACAAAGCACTGAAAACCCTGGAAAGGCCAAACTAAATTAATCTGGGTAACTTCAGCCTGAGTTTAATTTATGGCACCCACTTCTGCCCCACCAGATCAGCACAAGGTCCCCAGGGCTGGGACAACCTGTGGTCCCTTGAAACCTGGGAAGGATGGAACCCCTTCTCTGGTTTGGTTTTAAACTAAAAGAGAGATTTAGATTGGATTTTGGGTAGGAATCCTTCCCTGGGAGGGTGGGCAGGCCCTGGCACAGGGTGCCAGAGCAGCTGTGGCTGCCCCATCCCTGGCAGTGTCCAAGGCCAGGCTGGAGCAGCCCGGGATGGTGGGAGGAGTCTCTGGCCATGGCGGGGGTGGAAATGGATGATTTTAAGGTCCCTCTCAACCCAAACCATCCTGTGATTCCTGTTGTGTCTCTCTGGGCAGCTTTTCTGCTGCCTCTGGAGAAGACAAAGAGGCTGCCCAGCCGCTTCCTGCGCATCCCTTTGGTTCCCTTTGGCAGCCCGTGGGCGAGCAGAGCTGCCCATGCCGTGTGTGCTGCTGGACCCCTGCCCGGCGCAGGGCGGGGGCCGAGCCCGGCGTGTCCTTCCTGGGATTCATCTCTCCCCTCCTCCTTTCCTGCCTTAACCCCCCGGCATCTCCTCCCGCCGAGTCCCCCCGCCTTGTCCTGCCCTCAGCCCCCACATCCGGGTGTAGTTTTGGGGCTGGGCTTGGTGGGTTCTTCCTTTCCCACCCGCGGGCGGCTCTGGGGGTGCGCACAGGGCTGGGGGGGGCTCTGGGGGTGGGGGGGCTCTGGAGTTCGGTCTACCAGAGGAGCAGGGGCTGAGCCAGCCGTGCCCGCCCCGCAGCGCTGCGCTGGCAGCACAGCATTGGCTGG
>VWZD01012701.1:134835-197883 GCA_013396695.1 Sakesphorus luctuosus
GGCTGGCTGGGCTGAGCATCCTCTGTGGATGCAGGGACGTCCCTGTGCCCTCCGCAGTGCCCGGTCCGGGGTACAGCCCAGTGCCAGCTCGAGCGGCTGCGCCTCCGCTGAGCTCCAGCCCAAAGGAAAGGACAGGCAGAGCTCCCACGCTCCGAGTTCCCAAATGCTGCTGGAAAACAGGCGGCCGGGAGGGGCGAGCAGGAGTGGTCACAGCGCAGTGGGCGCTTTGGACGGGATTGCCCATCCCGGCTGCGCTCTGGGCACGTCTGAGCAGACCCATCACCCCGTCCCTCTGTTTCTGTTTTGGAATAAAAGGGTCAAAACCTGCCATTGTCCCCTTCCTTTCTGCCTGTTGCGGCTCTGCGCAGTGAGGAAGCTGAAGCTGCATCATCCCAAATCTCGGTGCTCTCCCAGCCCACCCTGAAGATGGCCCCGGAATTCCTGGGGCTGACGTGGCTGAAAACAAACCACACGCTGCTTTTGGCTCTGTTTTGGGTGGATCCAGACAGCCACCGGCACCACGAGGCAAAGGGGAGGGTTGGGGTTTGGGTATCACCAGCCCAAGACAGCTCTGGGTAGATCATTAAGGTTGGAAAAGACCTCCAAGACCATCGAGTCCAACCCTTACCCTGACACTGCAGCCAGCCTGGAAAGGGGATCCTGCAGTCCTGACTCCCTTGGATTGCCATGGCCCAAAAACTGTGTGGAACAAGCCCTTTGTGTCCGCCCAGCTCCCTGCTCAGGGATGGCAAACTCCTGCCACATCCACAGGCACTCCATCTCCTCCCTCCATATCGCAGCTCTGAGGACAGTCTGGGATGCATGGCTTGGAATCCGACCTGCCCTCACCCCTGCGGGACCTCCAGGCTGCACAGATGCCATTCTTTCCACCCAAAAGCACCAGAGGAATTTCCCCCCCTGCCTCCCTTGCCTCGATATGTTGGCTGGAAACCCCGTGGATTTTGAACTTCCCTCTGGAAGTATTAAACAGGGATTACAGACTGGGACCAAGGGAGTCGCTCTCCTCTGTGCCCTGTGGGAAAGCTGCAGCTGGGGCCTCTCCAGCCTGTCCTTCCTTGGTGCATCACAACGTACCTGTGTGATGGCAGGGATGGGCACTTTGCCCACTTGCATGGCAATCAGGTCCTTTTGCTTTTCCTTTTTCTCCTTTGCCACATCTGGAAGCTGATCAGTGCTTTTCAGAGGATCCGAGTTGGACAGGGCTTGGAGCAACTGGGACAGTGGGAGGTGTCCCTGCCTGTAGCAGAGGGTGGCACTGGAGGATTTTAAGGTCCCTTCCCACCCAAACCATCCCATGATTCAATGATTCTGCTCTGTGGCCTCAGGCTGGATCCCCTACAGCTGCTTCCAGGCTCCATCCAGGTGTTTGCTCTTTCTGGGGAGAGATTTGGCTGAGGAATGGCAGACACACACAGGTGGCTCAGCAGCTGCAGAGGAACCAGTGCTAACTCTGCTTCTGGGGCTGCCCTGGGCACCTCGGGGGGCTGAACTGATTCAGGAAGGTTTGAGCTGACCTGGGGGGAGTTTATGTGAGGCTTGGTCACCACCCTGTCCATTCCTTCTCATGAGGTGAGCAAAGGTGCCCAGCAGCTGCAGTCACATCAGTGTCTCACCCTGAGATAACTCTGTCACCAGGGTGGGACACAAGAGGCACGTGAAAATTTGGGAATTTGTGTCAGGGAGTCTCCCAGGCTTGTGGCTTCCTCTGCAGCAAGACTAGATGTGTCCAGATGAGCACCACCTTTCTGCCCCCACTGTGAGCTGTGCAGGTCCCAGGCTCTGTAATACTCCAAGACCTACTCCTGCCCCAAGAGATGTTCCACACCAGGATGGTTGCTCAGCTGCTCCTCTGTGCTGGCTCTGAGCATCCCTGCCTTCCTCCTGCCATGCATGATCCTGGAAAGCAGAAACCCTGTGCCGGCACCGCTGCAAGGCTGCTCAGGAAATCACAGGCTTTCTCCTACAGGAAAACAGGGCAGTCTCTGGGGCATTTGAAGGGTGAAAAGGCAAAGCTGCTGGAGAGTATGTTTAAAAAGTCCTGTCCAGAGAACATGCAGGGGGGGAAAATAGAAACAAAACGCTTCTTTAATATATAACCGAGTTAGTAACAGCGCTTTCAATAAGGCAAGCCAAACAACCAGGGCAGCACCAATCCAGATGTTTTAGGGTGATTTGTCCCAGAGCACGGGTGGTTTATCCCAGAGCTGGGTGTAGGATTCCCTGCAACGGCAGGATCTGCAAATCTCCCTGTGTTTGGGGTGTGGGATCAGCTCTGGAGCACCAAACCTTTGGGTGTTTTATTTCAGGCCGGGTAAACCTCCCTGCGCCGAACCCAGAGGCTGCCGGGGACGCTCGAAATAACTCCGGGCAGGAGGAATGCGCGTCTGGCGCTGCTCGGGGCTGGAGGGAGGAGCCGTGGCGTGGTTTTGGCACCAGCCCGGCGCTCTGGCCGGAGGAAGGAGGTCCCTCCCCGCCCCGCTCCCCCTGCCCCGTCCCGCATCCCACCCCGGCTCCGACGTGGCACTGTGGGGGCTGGGATGGGAGCGCGCAAAGCTCCATCTTCCCGGTCCCAGAGTTTGTGTCCTGGGCAAAAGCCGCTCGCGGCCGAGATGAGGCTGTTCGCTGACATTTGGGTGGGATTGCCTCATTTTCTGCGAGTTCGCATCCTAAAGCAGATTTTTTATTTTTTTTGGTGGCTCTTCCAGGGTTGTGCTGTCTGGGCAGTCAGAGACAGCAGGGATAGCGTGAAATACACACTTAAAATCAGGAAAAAATAGCAATATCTTTCTGCTAAATATCTAGGACTATCTTTTCTTCCAGAACTCAAACACAAAGAATTATTTTTCTTCTGCTCCAAATTCCTGTTACTGAGGCAAAGCCATTTCAAAGGACTGAAGCACAGAATTTGGTGCTGGGAGGCACTGGAAGAGGTGAAGATTAAAAGTTTATTTTAAATTTCACTAGAAAGGAAAAAAAAACTTACATGGGAAGTAATTACAGAGAAGGGTTTGAAGGTGGAGCAGAGCAGAGGTTGGCAGAGAGANGTCCTTTTGCTTTTCCTTTTTCTCCTTTGCCACATCTGGAAGCTGATCAGTGCTTTTCAGAGGATCCGAGTTGGACAGGGCTTGGAGCAACTGGGACAGTGGGAGGTGTCCCTGCCTGTAGCAGAGGGTGGCACTGGAGGATTTTAAGGTCCCTTCCCACCCAAACCATCCCATGATTCAATGATTCTGCTCTGTGGCCTCAGGCTGGATCCCCTACAGCTGCTTCCAGGCTCCATCCAGGTGTTTGCTCTTTCTGGGGAGAGATTTGGCTGAGGAATGGCAGACACACACAGGTGGCTCAGCAGCTGCAGAGGAACCAGTGCTAACTCTGCTTCTGGGGCTGCCCTGGGCACCTCGGGGGGCTGAACTGATTCAGGAAGGTTTGAGCTGACCTGGGGGGAGTTTATGTGAGGCTTGGTCACCACCCTGTCCATTCCTTCTCATGAGGTGAGCAAAGGTGCCCAGCAGCTGCAGTCACATCAGTGTCTCACCCTGAGATAACTCTGTCACCAGAGTGGGACACAAGAGGCACGTGAAAATTTGGGAATTTGTGTCAGGGAGTCTCCCAGGCTTGTGGCTTCCTCTGCAGCAAGACTAGATGTGTCCAGATGAGCACCACCTTTCTGCCCCCACTGTGAGCTGTGCAGGTCCCAGGCTCTGTAATACTCCAAGACCTACTCCTGCCCCAAGAGATGTTCCACACCAGGATGGTTGCTCAGCTGCTCCTCTGTGCTGGCTCTGAGCATCCCTGCCTTCCTCCTGCCATGCATGATCCTGGAAAGCAGAAACCCTGTGCCGGCACCGCTGCAAGGCTGCTCAGGAAATCACAGGCTTTCTCCTACAGGAAAACAGGGCAGTCTCTGGGGCATTTGAAGGGTGAAAAGGCAAAGCTGCTGGAGAGTATGTTTAAAAAGTCCTGTCCAGAGAACATGCAGGGGGGGAAAATAGAAACAAAACGCTTCTTTAATATATAACCGAGTTAGTAACAGCGCTTTCAATAAGGCAAGCCAAACAACCAGGGCAGCACCAATCCAGATGTTTTAGGGTGATTTGTCCCAGAGCACGGGTGGTTTATCCCAGAGCTGGGTGTAGGATTCCCTGCAACGGCAGGATCTGCAAATCTCCCTGTGTTTGGGGTGTGGGATCAGCTCTGGAGCACCAAACCTTTGGGTGTTTTATTTCAGGCCGGGTAAACCTCCCTGCGCCGAACCCAGAGGCTGCCGGGGACGCTCGAAATAACTCCGGGCAGGAGGAATGCGCGTCTGGCGCTGCTCGGGGCTGGAGGGAGGAGCCGTGGCGTGGTTTTGGCACCAGCCCGGCGCTCTGGCCGGAGGAAGGAGGTCCCTCCCCGCCCCGCTCCCCCTGCCCCGTCCCGCATCCCACCCCGGCTCCGACGTGGCACTGTGGGGGCTGGGATGGGAGCGCGCAAAGCTCCATCTTCCCGGTCCCAGAGTTTGTGTCCTGGGCAAAAGCCGCTCGCGGCCGAGATGAGGCTGTTCGCTGACATTTGGGTGGGATTGCCTCATTTTCTGCGAGTTCGCATCCTAAAGCAGATTTTTTATTTTTTTTGGTGGCTCTTCCAGGGTTGTGCTGTCTGGGCAGTCAGAGACAGCAGGGATAGCGTGAAATACACACTTAAAATCAGGAAAAAATAGCAATATCTTTCTGCTAAATATCTAGGACTATCTTTTCTTCCAGAACTCAAACACAAAGAATTATTTTTCTTCTGCTCCAAATTCCTGTTACTGAGGCAAAGCCATTTCAAAGGACTGAAGCACAGAATTTGGTGCTGGGAGGCACTGGAAGAGGTGAAGATTAAAAGTTTATTTTAAATTTCACTAGAAAGGAAAAAAAAAAACTTACATGGGAAGTAATTACAGAGAAGGGTTTGAAGGTGGAGCAGAGCAGAGGTTGGCAGAGAGAACCAGCTGACGGTGGGAGTTTTCTCATTTCTCAGCTGGCTGGTACAGACCAGGAATATTTTACCTCTGGAGTGATGGGTTGCTATCAGCAATTTTCCTTTTTTCACTATGGCAACGTAGTAATAAAGCCAAAATCGTGCTATCAAAACCCATTCTGGTTCTTTATGCACACACAAAGCAATGCACTCTGCTTCAAATATACAATAGTGAACAAAAACGTGTTGCTCAAGCTCTTTCAAAGCTCTTTTTGCCACTGAATCCCTTCCTGAAGGGAGCTGATCTCTGAGCATCACTGATGTGAGGACATCAGGGCCCTTTGGACTTACTGGCATTAAAACCAGCAGAGCAAGGCACTGTTGAAATGCAAAATGCCCAGGGAAGGTGTAGCTTGGAAATGTGCTTTGTTCAGGTATTTCCTTCTCCACACAAAGCACTGAAAAAGGAAAAAGCAATAAACAACTCCCACAGAACTGGGAACCTTCAGGCATCTGAAGGATGCCCAGCACCCAAAACGTCACCCTGAGACCCTTTGGCACTTTCCCCCTGTACCAGGTTTTGTGCAGCTGTGTGGAGTATCTCCTCACGTGGCAGCACCTGGATGGCTCAGTCAGAAGGAAACTCATTTTTTGATGCCATCCCCCAGAATCAGGGGGACTGTGAAGAGGAATGGAATGAGGTGGTTATTCCACAGTAAGGTGGACAACAACCAGAGTATTCAAAGCCAAAAGACAAAATCAGATGCTGGTTTTTACTAAAGCCACAACCTGCTGGGCTCTGTCTGCAGAGGGAAGAGGAAAAACCTGCAGAGCCAAAACTGGGGAGGGGAATGAAATTAGAAGGAGGGGAGACATAGGCATGTTAATGGAACTGTCAGTGAGGTGCTGAAGGAGTGGGGGGTACTAGAATATCCCTGTATCCCAGATTGCCATGAAAACAATCCCCTGCTGGTTTCAAACCTGGAACCGAGTGGTGTTCAGCGCTGTGAGTCAGCACAGAAACCTCTCCAGGGCACATATTTTGCTGCAAGAACTCTCAGCCACCTGGCACGAGGTGGCAGGAGCACTTAACCCCTTCCACAGGGCTTTGGGGCTGGGAATACTTGCCTTTCTAAGCTGCATTATTTTGCCCCTGGGTTTCAGTGCAGTGAAGGACAGAGCCCAGGGCAGCTGCTGATCTCACGGCTGAGCTGCAGGGGGGACTTTAGAAGGGTGGGAGGGGTGGTGGGTGTGGAGTTCACAGCTTCATCAGACCCAGCTGCTGGGCAAGAGGAGCGGTGGGTGTGAGTGCAGGTGGGGAGAGGGGTGGAAGAGCAGCCTCTGGGGAGCTCAGCAATAGGAGGGAGCTCTCAGGTGGCTCTCATTGGCCTCCAGGTCCCTGCGGAGTGAATGCAAGTTGTTTCCACAGAATAACTGAAGCCCAGAATGGTTTGGGTTGGAAGGGACCTTAAAGCTTATTCAGTTCTACTCTCTGCCATGGGCAGGGACACCTCCCACTAGCCCAGGTTGCTCCAAGCCCTGTCCAACCTTGTCTTGGACACCTCCAGGGATGGGGCAGCCACAGCTTCTCTGCCCAACCTGTGCCAAGGCCTCCCTACCCTCACAGCCAGGAAGTCCTTCTCAATATCCCTTCTAATACTGTTTGGGTGGTTTTTTTTTTTTTCAGTTTGAAGCCATTCCCCCTTGTCCTGTTGAGATCAGCTCAGAAATACCTGTTGCTTCCATCCATTCCCTGGCCCCTCCTTAAGTTGTCCATGAACAGTAATACAGTCCAATTCCTTGAAAAGAGAACTGCCATTCCAGATGCACAGGCTCTGAATGGCAGAGCCCAGCCTGGCCTCCTGAAGAGGAAATCCCCCTGTGGATTTGGGATTGCTGCACCCCGAGGGAAGCCTTGGAGCAGATGCTCTGCCTGTCACTGGAACCATGGAGTGGGTTTCTTTGGAAGAGCCCCTGGGATCTCTGAGTGCTGCAGGATGGGTTAGGAATGTCTGATGGTGAGTTCTTTTTGCCCCTCTGGCAGTGGAAGTCATTCCCCCTTGTCCTGTCCCTCCATCCCTTGTCCCTAGTCCCTCTCCAGCTCTCCTGGAGCCCCTTTTAAGCACTGGCAGGGGCTCTCAGTTCTCCCTGGAGCTTTCTCTTCTCCCTTGGGTGTCAGCAATCAGAGGGACATTTTAGACGGCAGGATGTGGCTTGAACCAGGGGCAGATGTTAAACATTTACTGCCTGTCACTGCTTTGGTCATGGCTGAAGCCCTTTGAAACAGCCCTGGCCTCACAGACGATGGCACCCCAAAAAACTGATTGAATGTCACCTCCTGCCTCCGGTGCCAACCACCATCCAGCTGCAGGAGATGCCACGGGGAGGGAAGCAAGATGGACCAGAGCCCCGTAAAAAGGCCAAAGCCCTGTCTAGGCTGGGAACAGCCCCGCACATCCCGGGCAGAGCTGGCCGGGGCCGGGCAGAGGCGGGACAGCACATCCCCCGTATCCCTCCATCCATCGGACCCCCCTGCGGCGGCCGCGGGGCCGGCGCTGCCTCGCCATTGGCGGCGGGTCGGGAGAGCCGGCACGGATCCTCCCCTTCCTCTCCCTCCCCGAGCGGTTTTCAGAGGCTTTTTCCCAACTTTCCAGAAGTTTCTCCCGGCCCCTTATAAACCCCCTCCGCCGGCGCGGGAGGTGCACAAGGGGAGCCGAGCAAAGCCGCGTCCCGAGCCGGCAGGTGAGAGGGGGGACCCTGCGCCGGATCGCAGCAGATCGAGGGGGGCTTGAGCGTCTCGCATCTTCTGCCTTGGCCCAAAAGTCGGGAAGGGGGGGGGATAGTGTATGGGGGAAGGTGGCGAACGGGAGAAGGAGGTGCACGGGGGATGGGTTGCATTGGGATGAAGTGGGGACTGTATAGGGGGGTACAGATTCCCCATGAGCTGGCTCTGTTTTGTTGTTCGTTGTTGTTTTTTTTTTAAAGTATTAAAACATCGCCCCCGTCACCTCCAGTTTGCCAGAGGTGCGCGTAGTGAAGTTTTTGCACCCAGGAGAAACTTTCAGGGCGTGGCAAAAGGGAACAGGGGGGTAAAGGGAGCTCCAGTTGCGTGTGACAGTCCCGGAGCAGCGCTGGAGAAGCTCCAGCCCCTTCTCCAGCGGAGCCGGGGAGCCTGCGGGACCCTGCGGGACCGACCGGGCTCTCTGCAGCCCCCGCACAGGGCGGGCAGACCTGGCCTTGGCCAAGTGTCCCATCCCCGGAGTGACAGGAAACCGCCTCGGTTTGGGTGCCTTTGTCCTGGCCGTGGGATAAACAGGGTGGGTGTCTCTGGCTGGCTGTCCCGGGTGATGGCACCTCCCGGTCCCGCAGGACAGCGGGTCCCCCCCGGAGGTGTCGGGGATGCCACGCTGGCACTGGGCGGCCCCTCGCAGGGCTGGGCTGTGCGAGCAGCAGAGAGGATGTTGCTGGCTGTGCATTCCCCGGATTCCCTCAGTTTTCACCCTGGGCTGTGAATTCAGCGATAATCTCCAAGAAAGGGCAGAATTTCCCTGCCGTGCCACGGCGGGGCTGCGTCAGCGGGCACAGCCCAGCGCCCGCGGCCAAACTTCGCCCCGACTCTGGAGGAATGAGCCTTCCTAAAGCAGAGGATGAGCTCGCTGCTCGCCAGAGAACTACTCCATGTATCTGTTTTCTTTCAGAGTGAAAAAGGCAAACGTTGACCTCACTATGAAACAGTTTCAAGGTATCTTTAGAGATGAGAAGCCCAAAGAAACCCCCTGGGATTTTCGATGTGTCTGCACTTTCACAGTGTGCCGGGGGCAGTTCTGAGCCTGGTGCACTGGGCTTTGCTCTTTAGGGGGCCGGGATGGATTTCCCTCTAACGGAGGGCTGGCTCCCGGGAGGATTGTAGGACAGCAATCGCCTCCCTCTGAGGCCACGTAGTTCCCACCCTGGCCGTTCCCACTCCGGCCAAGGGTCCCAGTGCAGCTGCGCACTCCCTGCCCGGGGCTCCCGTGCGTGTTTCCTTCCATGTGGAATCCCAGCGGGCCCTTCGCTTCCTGCACTGGAGCCTTTAACCCTGGAGCTGCCCCTCTGCAGCCCGGCCCGCGTCCCCACTGCAGGAGCTGGCCCGGAGCAGGGGGGGAGGAGAGGACCACCAAGGAAGGAAACTTCAGTAACTTTGGGCATGACACAGCCTGTCCTCGCCCAGAGCTGAGCGGGGTGGAATTTAAGCCCTGAGGAGGAAGGTTTGCTGGGAGCAGCAGGAAGGCAGGAGGGAGGGAAGGTGTGGGGATGGGATATAGCCCTGGAGGCAGGAGGGATGAGCCCCAAAAAGCTTTCAGGCATTTGGGAATGGGCAGTGGGCAGGTTTGGCAGAGGTGGTGGCTCAGAGCCCTCACTGGGGATGCAGCACCTACAGTAGGATGAGCTACATCTACCTAACACATGAACTCCGGTGGAAAATGAGGCTTCACCACCTCCTTCTGTCCCAGTTCCCCCCTGGCAGGGCTGTACAGGCAAAACTGAGAGCAACAGAGCTGAGCAGACAGTGTTGGATCTTCTCAAGGGGCCCGTGTGACCTGGCGTGGTGGAAACTCATGTGCTCCATCTAGTGCCAAGGAAGCTGAGGATTTGGGGAACAGCTGGTCCAAGAGAGGGCAGTCCCTGTCCCTGATTGCAATACCCCCTGGATCAAGGGGCAGCACGGCTGTGTGGCCCCTGAGCAGCAGAAGCATCCTGATTTCAGCTTTTCCTGCCCAGCCCAGAGAGTTCCATGGACAGAGACACCTTCCACTAGCCCAGGTTGCTCCAAGCCCTATCCAGTCTGGCCTTGGACACTTCCAGTGATGGGACAGCCACGGCTTCTCTGCCCAACCTGTGCCAGGGCCTGCCCACCCTCACAGGGAAGAATTTCTTCCCAATATCCAATATAAACTTGTCTTCTTTCAGTTTAAAGCCATTCCCCCTTGTCCTGTTGAGATCAGCTCAGAAATACCTGTTGCTTCCATCCATTTCCTGGCCCCTCCTTAAGTTGTCCATGAACAGTAATACAGTCCAATTCCTTGAAAAGAGAACTGCCATTCCAGATGCACAGGCTCTGAATGGCAGAGCACAGCCTGGCCTCCTGAAGAGGAAATCCCTTGGTGGATTTGGGATTGCTGCACCCCAAGGGAAGCCTTGGAGCAGATGCTCTGCCTGTCACTGGAACCACGGAGTGGGTTTCTTTGGAAGAGCCCCTGGGATCTGAGTGCTGCAGGATGGGTTGGGATCGTGCTGATGGTGAGTTTTTCTTGTCCAGCAGGTCCTGGGAGCCGCTGGAGCCATGTGGGTTCTGCTGGGGGTTGCCCTGTGCGGGCTGGCCGCGGCCGTGCCCTCGGAGGACAGGAAGCTGAGCGACAAGGCCACCACGCTGGCTGAGCGCAGCACCACGCTGGCCTTCAACCTCTACCACGCCATGGCCAAGGACAAGGACATGGAGAACATCCTGCTGTCGCCCGTGGTTGTGGCCTCCTCGCTGGGCCTCGTGTCGCTCGGGGGCAAGGCGGGCACGGCCTCACAGGCCAAGGCGGTGCTGAGCGCGGACAAGCTGAATGATGAGTACGTGCACAGTGGCCTGTCCGAGCTGCTCAACGAGGTGAGCAACAGCACCGCCCGCAACGTCACCTGGAAGATCGGGAGCCGCCTCTACGGCCCCGCCTCCATCACCTTCGCCGACGACTTCGTGAAGAGCAGCAAGAAGCACTACAACTATGAGCACTCCAAGATCAACTTCCGCGACAAGAGGAGCGCCCTGAAGTCCATCAACGAGTGGGCAGCTCAGACTACAGATGGGAAACTCCCCGAGGTCACAAAGGACGTGGAGAAGACTGATGGTGCCCTCATTGTCAATGCCATGTTCTTCAAGCGTAAGTTCCACCTTCAGTTCTTGGTACAAGCGACCCAAAACCCACCCTGGGCCAGCAGGGTTGGGAGGGGCCTTAAAGATCACCCAACAGCCCAAAGGGAAGGTGGACAAATCCTGTGTCCACTGGACAGAGCATGAAATTACCACCCACTCCATTTTCTTACTGGATTTCTCCCTCTTCTGCAGCTCACTGGGATGAGAAGTTCCACCATAAGATGGTGGACAACCGTGGCTTCATGGTGACCCGTTCCTACACCGTGGGAGTGCCCATGATGCACCGCACAGGTAAGGTGCAAACCCACCCCACAGCAAAGCCAACACAGTCCTGCTCATTCTGCTCCATTTCCTGGCTCAGCAGCTGCTTCCCAGAGTGTTGTGCCTCATGGGAATATGTGAGAACAAAGCAGGGTGTGTTTGTTCTGCGGATTCAGGCTCTCTGTGAGCAGAGAATCCATGATTACTATTGGCTGGTAGGAACAAATCCTGGCTCATCATGCCAGTGGGAGCCACAGCCAACTCGAGTAATGCTGGGCCAGTTCCCAAAATGATCCAGATGCACTTACCTCACTGGTCAGGGGAAGAGCCAGGGTGGATTCCCAACAAGGTTTGTGTAGCTTTGCCTTTACTCCACATCTCACCATTTCCTGCTTCTGATTTCCAGGTCTCTACAATTACTATGATGATGAGGCAGAGAAGCTCCAGGTGGTAGAGATGCCACTTGCTCACAAGCTCTCCAGCATGATCTTCATCATGCCAAACCACGTAGAGCCTCTGGAGAGGGTTGAGAAGCTGCTGAACAAGGAGCAGCTGAAGACCTGGGCTGGCAAGATGAAGAAGAGATCAGTGGCCATCTCACTGCCAAAAGTTGTCCTGGAAGTCAGCCATGACCTTCAGGTAAGGGAGGTCCTTCAGGAAAACAGTTCTTTGGGATGGGAGGGTCGATGGTGGGATGATGGGCTGTCATCCTTCCACCAGCCATGGCTGGGCAGGATTGTGCCATGTCACCTCTGGGAGGGCTGCTCACCTGTCTTCTCCTCCTAGAAACACCTGGGTGGTCTGGGCCTGACAGAAGCCATTGACAAAACCAAGGCTGACCTGTCCAAGATCTCTGGCAAGAAGGACCTGTACCTATCCAACGTGTTCCATGCCGCAGCTCTGGAGTGGGACACGGATGGGAACCCCTATGACGCCGACATCTACGGCCGGGAGGAGATGAGGAACCCCAAGCTCTTCTATGCTGACCACCCCTTCATCTTCATGATCAAGGACACTAAAACCAACTCCATCCTCTTCATCGGCCGGCTCGTGAGGCCCAAGGGGGACAAGATGCGGGATGAGTTGTAGCTGGTTGGGTGTTTGGTTGGGTTTTTACCTTTTCCCAGAGCTTTGGTTTGTGTGTGTTTGTAGCGGGCGATTTCGAAAAAGGGGAAACACTCTTTCGTATCCTTCTCGAACCATGGGTGCTATTCAGACCAGGGTGCATTATGATGAGAAACCAGCAGACACTTTACCTCACCCCAAAGTCCTTGTTGCACAAACCCACCTCCAGAGAGTATCAGGGGAGCCTGGCACAAGAGGGGCACCGGGAGTGGAAGGGAACTGGCATCCTCAGAAGCCCAGCTCCTCCCTGCACTAGCTAAGCCTCCTGCTCAATACCTTGCTGCTGCCTCCCACCCTTCATGCCAAGTGCTTCCATCCCCCTGCCACTCACCTTTCTCCTGCTTGGATGCCTGGTGGCACCACTCCAGGACTGCTTTGGTTGCTTTCTTTGCTTCTCTCTTCTCTCCCAGTGGTTTGTAACAAGCACTGAGGGCCAGTTGTGCAGTCCAGCCCTGGGAGCAGGACTGGGACAGCTGGAGAATGGATGTTTCATAGAGTTGTGCCCTTCTGTCCTGCCTAAGCCCAGCTGGGTGAGTGCTGGGAGCCTCAACCACAGCAGCCCATCCTCAGGTAGAATACCAAGGCCAGTGGGGCTCAACACTTCACAGAGAACTAAGAGGCCAAGGGGCAGGTTGGGCTCCCAGAAAATAAACCTCAGGTCCCCTCAACACTCCAGCCCTCTGGGGACCACCAGGGCCAACAGCTGCAATTGAACACCCTGTACCAGGCTGAGAACTCCACGTCTCTTGGTGCCCCTGCAGCAGCAGGTAGGGCTGGGAAAGTTTCCCCTCTGAGGGTTATCCCAGTTAGGGCCAGGGCTGGTTCCAGTCACCTCCATGGGGGCTGGCCCAAGGCACTCCTTTTTTGAGCTTCCCTGTTTAAACACCAAGCTGTGGAGCTGCCACTGCCTCCTTCCCTCCCAGGGCTCCCCTGCTGCAGCTCCCTGCTATTTTAGCTCCCTGGTTGCTGGCCTGGAGAAGGCATGGCTCAAACCCAAATGTATTTATAGTTATTTATGTCTGATCATTAGCAAGTTCCACAGCCTGAGCCAGCCTAGACTTGGAGGCTCTTCCTAACTTCTTTTTGAGGGATATCATCAGGTTAATGGATGTGATCCCACCAGCATTCCAGCATGTGCCAGCTAAGCCTTACCACGCACTGCAGTGACTATTGGAAGGAGGGAAATCTCTGCATCCCAAGGGAAGTGCCTTCAACCACGGAGCAACTACCTGGCTTGGCTTTGCTTCTCTTCCCCTGCCAACTCCCTTGCTGTCCTAGAAGCCCAATACTGCACCTTCCCAGCTTTCCCCTCTGTGCTGGGAGGCAGGAGGTGATCCCCAGGGATGCATCCAATGCCCAGGAAGCCTGGACACTTCCCGGTGAGTCAGCACTGACCCCACACACTGCAGAAGGTTCTGGAGGATGGGGAGGAGGTAAAAAGGGGGGGCAAGCCAGGAACACACTGTGGGATGTTGGGAATAATTTTGGATGTGGGTGTCTGAGGGCTCTTATTGTCTGTTCTTGTGCCACACAGTGACAGTTGTATAATTTTGCAATAAAACTTTTTCAATGAAACTCTGGTAGTTTTGGTGGAGACCTGTAAGTTTAGGGAGGTTCTTTACCATCCTGAAATCCAAGACATCTTTCTTCATGTAAGTATGAGGTGTAATGTTTTTCCATATGCAGCAACAGCTGAATTCCCATCACATGACAATCCTGAGAAAACAAGTTTTAGCAGGTCAGCTTTTCACTTCACTTGGAATTTTTTCTCCTGAAAGTATCCAACATCTTTGGATCCAACATTCACCCTGGAACAGCAATATTGAAAGTTAAGTTAAAACCTTCCCCAAGCTCCTGAGCTCATTCTACCCCCGACTCACATTCCAAACAGCTTTAAATCCTCATCTTTTTTGTCCTAGGGAAAATATCACCTTGACCATTGTGGGATAATTTCCACACACTGGGGTGTTTTTAAGAATTTAGAGACAACATGCAAAGCTGTGTCACTTTTTATTGCTTCAGATCTTCCAGCTTTAACACACTTCCCACTCCAGTGAAGTGACAAAGCTCATCTGTATTTTCAATTTTTTTCCATATTTTAAAAAAATCCATTATTAATGTTGCTATCACTGACTCTGAAACATGTATTAAATTTTCAAGCTTTCAACTGAAAGGTGTACACAGAACCCTGAAACCAGACTCACTCACACCCTGAGAAGGCACACGTTTCTGACACTCAGCCACATTCCCAGCCAGCCCAGGAAGCTGAGAATAGGAAGGTTCCCACAGCCACACACACTGCCAACCAGAGCAGTTCCTGACACCAGCAGTCTGAAATTCCAGCTCCCAAGTTCCTGTAGAGACACCTCCTAAACCAGGAAATCTGGCTGTGAAAGCTGTTCCTAAGCAACAAGGTTTTTGGTACATTTTTTTTTAATGCAAGAAACAGGCTCAGAATTCCCCCAACTCTGAACAACTTGATCCTGCACAGGAGGTGTCTCTTCCCATTCCTGCACCAGCCTTCTACCAGGTATTCCCTTTGCCACAGCTTAGCACAAAAGGTCTGAATTCCAGTGTCACTTTTGATCTCACCCCCAACTGCACCTCAGGGTTACCTGACTCTGCACCCATTCCTGTAGCCAGGAATGTATCCTGTAGAGATACTCCTCAATGGGGAGGTCACATCCCAAACATCTTTCCAGTGCCAAGGGACATGGATGCACAGAGCTGATAAAAGCATTAAGCATAGTAATAGCAATAGTTCAGTTGAAGTCAGAAAGATACAAACTATGCCATTGGGTTGGACATTGCTAAAAACACTCCCCGTTCTGGAAACCTTGGAAAAGGCACTGGGATGTGGGAAGAGCCAGCAGTGCTCCAGTTTATGGAGTGTTTGTGGCTCATGACCCTCTAACAAGCAGATTGCTGCTCCAACTCTACCCAGAAACCAGCATTTTCTCCCCACTTTGCATCAGGATCTGGTAAAGTTCATTTCGTAAGGAAGAAGGTGGAAGAAATGCAACAGAATTCCTTCCCCACCAGAAGTGGGAGCAAGGCTTTCCTGGAGTGTACCTGGCACAAAAAGAAAAAGCACCTTCACAAACACTGTCTTTTGTGATTTTATTAAGAGATGTTTTCAGGACAGCCAAGCTTCTGGTTCCACGTGTTGCAAACCCTGTAACAAAAAACAAAACACTGACTGAGCTGGTGGCAAACTCTTTTCCGTAACTATTGTCCTACCTCAAACATGGAACAAACAAACAAACAGGCTCCAAGTTCCCAAATTAAATGCAATCTCTCACTTCCTGCATTTTGGTCAGTGAGCCCCCTTTTCCCACTGAGGCAGATCTTCCCAGCCAGATTCCTTGATGGGATTTCAAACTTTCTTTCCTTACACCACCAGCCTGCACATTGTGTTCCATGGCTTCCAACACTACCCCAAACTGTACCCTGGGGCAGGGGGATATCTGGGGGGTACCTGCACACTGGACAGTGCCAACATATCCGAGGCACAGAACCCTTCTCCAACACGTATCTCAAATCATTCCAACAAACCCAAGATTCCCAAATCCATGCTGTACAACATGGAGCAGGGCACTTGGACAGGGATATGCCCTTTCAAAGCCATTATCACCCCTTCTCTGAAGCTGCTTTGCCACATGCCCTTAAACCACATTCCCTTCATCCAGGGCAATGCTCAAACCCAACCCTGCTTGTCTTCCCAGAATCCCAGCTACCTGACAGCATTTTTGGTGACATGGCACCGTTTCCACCTGGATTCTCCTGGAAACCTCCCTCCCACAGCCCGCAGGCACTTACCCTCAGGCCGTGGGCACAGGCTGAGGCATGGCTGGCTGCTCTGGTTTGCCACCCTTCTGCTCTGAGATGGGGGTGGTGGGCAAGATCTCTTCTTTGGGTTCCACGATGCTGACGTGGTCTGGCAGAGGCTTTTTGGGGCCAATCTTTCCGCTTGGGTCCCAAGGCAACATAATCTTTACTTTGATTCCCAGTACTCCTGCAAAGAGTGACAGGACAACAGGGACAGGCTCAGTGCACACATTCACATGGACCAGGTCACAAAGTATCTCCTGCCAATACTGTAACACAGACATGCTGGAGCTTAAAATCTCATTCCTGTGACCTCATCCTAACCCTGCTTTTAAACCTGCCCTCCTTCCGGGAGAACTCAGCTCATTCTCCCAGGCAATTCCAGTGGTTCTTATCCATCCCTTCTCAGACAAATGCCTCTAAATCATCCAAGGAGCAGGAGAGCCTGGCCAAGGCAGCCTTGGCACAGCACCACAGAACGTGGCACTGCCCAGGCTGCAGTGACACAAGCACATCCCTTCTGACTCGTCATCGTATCATCACCGAAGGGAGGATGGAGAGCAGCTCTGTCTGTGCTGGGTGTCCCTGTTCCAGGAGCTCTGCCATCAATAACCCAGAGCCAGGTAAGATGCACAACTCACTTGTGTTTTACCAGGGGGAGGAGCAGATGTCAGCAGGTTTATCTGGGAAGACTTGCCAGGGCACAGCTATGGGGGAAAACTGTCTGGCACTTGCTCTTTTTGTAGCACCCACGTTCTCTCTGCCCATCCCAAGGGGCCAGGAAAGCCTGGATCCAAATAGCTACCAGCTCTTAAACCCACTCAACAGGTGTTCCATTTTTAAGTTGATTTATTATCTACCTCAGAGGCCACAGGACACAAGTCAGAGTATCTGGAAAATCTACAGCCACAAACTGTTTCCAGTTTCTCAACTGGAAACATCCAAACCCCACCAACAGTGCAGTGGATGCCCTGGGATGACCACAGAAAATTCCACTGGCTGTTGAAGGCCCCTTCACTCTCCATTCCCAAATGCAATTCTTCTTCACATGTAATGCTCAAACTCCACAGTCATAGTTGCAAAAACCCCAAACCCCACGATTTTCAGAGTCTGAACCACCCATGACAGCACAACCTGTGCAGTCCCAGCAGTGCAACAAACACCCCGGTGAGTCACCACACCACAGGTGCCAGAAGAACAGCCACCCTGCCAACCCAGCATGGCAGGAGCTGGGATCTGTCTGGGGGAGCTGGGGGGCTGTGCAGCCCAGGCACTCACCCTGCCAGCCCAGCATGGCAGGAGCTGGGATCTGTCTGGGGGAGCTGGGGGGCTGTGCAGCCCAGGCACTCACCCTGCCAGCCCAGCATGGCAGGAGCTGGGATCTGTCTGGGATCTGTCTGGGGGGCTGTGCAGCCCAGGCACTCACCCTGCAGCAGGCCCAGCATGGCAGGAGCTGGGATCTGTCTGGGGGGCTGTGCAGCCCAGGCACTCACCCTGCAGCAGGCCCAGCATGGCAGGAGCTGGGATCTGTCTGGGGGGCTGTGCAGCCCAGGCACTCACCCTGCCGCAGCAGCACGTGGCGCACGGCTGTGTCCACGTAGTAGTTCACGGGGTCTCCACTGTGGATCATCAAACCATCCACGAACTTCATGGACTTGGCGCGCTGCCCTCGCAGCTTGCCTGACACCACCACCTCGCAGCCCTTGGCCCCGCTCTCCATGATGAAGCGCAGGACTCCATAGCAGGCCCTGCAGGGACAGGAACAGTGACGCCATGAGCCCACTCTCCAAACCTGACACATCTGACCACAATGCCAAGCACTGCTCATCCCACCTCAACTTAAACTGCTGTGGCTTGTAAGGCGATGGGGACAGTGACCAGCACATGTTCTCTGTGACACAGGAACAGCTCCAGAGCTGAGGGTGAACAGTCCACCCGTGTCAGGGATGCAGGTCCCTGTCCCTTCTCAGACAAATGCCTCTAGATCATTCACTGGTGACAGGAGGCTCCTGCTGAAGGCCCTCATGCAGCATCACAGAACGTGACACTGCAGAGATCCCTCAGCCAGAGCCACCTGCATCTGACTCGTCATCGGATCATCACCGAAGGGATCTGAGAGCAGGGCCACTGTCCCCTGAGCCACAGCCTCGCTCCTCCACCCACTGATTCACAATGAACACATGCAAGCCTTAAGCCAGACACAACCTGCAACCTGATCCACTCTAAGGTTTCACCTGTGATGCCCGAACAGGTAATTACCGCGAGCAGTGACTGTACTGTGCTGTACTCACCGGCGCACGGCCAGCCCTCCCAGCAGTTTGTAGCGCAGGGACTCGGCCTGGGCAATGGCACACAGGCCCCTGGTGGCCACCTTCTCGGCATACAGCTGCAGGGACAGAGAGCTCAGACAGGCTGTGCTTTGGGCTGCAGCATCACACAGCACAGCATGGGCTGGGCTGGCAGGGAGCCCACAGCCCATCCAGTTCCACCCCCTGCCAAGGGACACCTCCCACCAGCCCAGGTTGCTCCAAGTCCCGGCTAACCTGGCCTTGGACACTTCCAGAGTGGAGCAGCCACAGCTTCTCTGGGCACCTTTCCAGTAAATTTACCTTCTACAGAACACAGGAGGTCTATTCTACTCCACGCCCCATCCTCTACACCCAGGTCAGTTAGTCCTTCCACATTTCCAGCAGCAGCCTCACCCCTGGACACTGCACTCCCTGAACTCCCTGGTGCCCGTTTCCCGCTCCTGGCAGAGCTGAGGCACACACAGGACACTCCATGGGAAGCCAGGAGACTGCTCCAACATCCAGGGTGCAGTGCCAAAGAGCTGCTGCTCCAAACAGCCCCAAAACAGAAGGGATCACTGCAAAGAGCCCTCCAGCCAAACAAGAGCTTTGTTTAACACACCAGTCAGGCCAGTCTGCTTAAGGATTAAAATCAAACCCCAGAAAGCTTTGACTTTGGAAAGCTGAGAGAGTGATGTATTAAATCCAACATCTCAGAGGGACCAAGGTCTGACAGTTCAGAGGCAGCAGACACCCCAACTCACTATTCCCAGTGAGAGCTGTGTGTTTAAGCATCTGCTGGAGACAACCAGCACCCTTCCCTGTGTAATGGGATGCAGCAACACTGGCCAAGCAGGAATAAATGTGAGCACCACCCCAGAACACACATTCCCCCCCTCATTTGTTTGAGAGCAGCAGATTTTAGGGAATAAAACCACAGAATAGTTTGGGTTGTACAGGACCTTTAAAGGCCATCTAGCCCAACTCCCCTAAAACAAGCAGGGAAACATTTCAAACATTAAATGATCAAAAGTTACTTTCTATTTTTCCAATATTCTTCTGCTCCAAAAATTTCTTGGTAAGGACAGAAGGATTATGAATTTGACAAAGGTAACAGCAATAAACTAATACAACCCCCGTGTCTTTAGACTTCTCCCCTCAATACTGGGACAACATTTTCTACAAACTATTTACAGGCAAATCTACAAAGTTTTATCTGCGTCCTTCTTGTTGGGAAACCCGAGAAAACCTGAAGTGAGAGCACTTGCACACCACAAACAACAACACATTTCAGTGCCAGAGCAGTCTGTGAGGGCAGGCACCCCATGCCCCAGGCTGGCTGTGAGCCAACCCACCCTGCAGCTGCCCCCACCCTGCCATCCCAAATCCAGCTGCAGCCCCCACTTCCAGCTGGTCCAACAGGCAGCTTTACCTCAACACTTCCCTCGGGGAATCCAAACCTCTTCTGCACGACCGCCGTCAGCTCCCGGATCCGGCGCCCCTTCTCTCCCAGGACATTCTGGGTCCTGGGAACAAACAACAGGCCAGGTGAGGAAAGTGACCCCAGGTGTGAGCCCGGGACCACTCCAAAGAGATCCAGAGCATCCCACTCGGTTCAGTGAGTGAAATACCCTGCTGGGTCACTGATCAGCACTTCAGGATCTCCCTCCTGGAACAACATCCATCCCTTCCAGCTCCATCCCTGCCCAGCCCCGTGGGGCAGCACCAGCAGCACCAGAACCAGCACCAGCACCAAGGTGGAACCCTGGTGGCAAGGATGATGATCTCGGTCCTGGTGGGAGTGACCCGGACTTCCACCCCGGAGTACCCATCCTCAGCCAGTTCCCGGGTCAGGAACTCGTTGAGCTCAGCTTTGAAGATGCCATCAGCGACAAACTGAGGGACAAAGGGACAAAGTCAAGCTCTTTTCACTAGCAATTCACCCCCAGGACCACCCTTCAGCCTGACAGTCCCTGCCCCCACGGAGGCAAATTAAACCCTGTCCCCTGAAGCTCCCAGGAATAACTCACTGCCAGCAGAAGGTTCTGCAGGTCGAAAGTGTCCCTGCCCATGGCAAAGGTGGAACTGGATGATCTTTGAGGTCCCTCCCAACCCAAACCATTCTGTTATACCAGCACAGCATCCTCTGCCAGCAAAAGCCAAGCAGAGTGGGTATAACCCTGGGGGAGTCATCAGTGATCTATTATATTATATTCGCTGCTGACTCTCGTTCTCTGCCGATTCGGAGCCGGTTTAACGCCGGCCTGGGGCACCCACAGGCCTGGCAGGGCTGGGGCACCACAGCCACCCTCCACGCCGGGACGGCAGCTCTCTGCTGCCCCGTGGCACCGCTTTACCTCGCTCGTAATTTAAGGAATTAGCGAGGTCCCAGCCCTATCCCAACCCCGGCAGGAGGTCCCACTCCTGGCAGCCCAAAGCTCGCTCCCGACCCAGGGCAGGCCCTTCCGACCCACAGAACCGCCAGCCCCAAACTCTTCCCCCTGAGAAGGGTACCACAGGCCGGCCCGCGGGCTCCCGCTCCCCCGCTGCCCTCAGCGCAGCCCCGGGCCGGCCTGGCCCTGGGGGAAGCACCCCCTCATCCTGCCGCCATGTTCCCGCCGGGGCCGCCGCGGAGCATCCACCGCCATCCCGCCGTGCCCACCGCCATCCCGCCACGCCCCCCGCCCCGCTGTGCTCCCAGACCGGCCCCGGTGCGGCGGCAGCGCCCGCGGATGGCCGGGATGCCGCGGCTGCCACACTCACCTTGCGCTTCTTGGAGATCTGCACCGCCATCTTGAGCCGCGGCCCGGCCGAAAGGAGTGTGGGCCCCGCCGCCGCCGCTATATCCGCCCTCCGCCGCGCCCCATTGGCTGCGTGCCGTCACGTGGGCGGGAGCGGGGGGCAATGGGAGGTGTAGTCCGGGCCGCGCCGCCATGTTGGGGCGGTGTGCCCACAGGCCGGGCGGGGTGGGCGCTGAGCGGCCCCGAACAGGCCCCAAACCCGGCCTGAGGGGCCAGCAGGGCCGCCTGGGCACAGAATATAATATAACTAATAGTTCGGCCCGGGGTTACGCCCGCCCTGCCCTCTCTGTGCTGTCAGAGGCCGCTGTGCTGTTCTCCCCGAACCACAGGATGCTTTGGGTTGGGAGGGATCTAAAAGTCATCCCAGGGACACCTCCCGCTATCCCGGGCTGCTCAGCCTGGCCTTGGACATTCCCAGGGATGGGGCAGCCACAGCTTCTCTGCCCAACCTGTGCCAGGGCCTGCCCACCCTCCCAGCCAGCAATTCCTTCCCAATATCCCACCTATCCCTGCCCTCTGGCACTGGGAAGCCATTCCCTGTGTGCTGTCCCAAGAGAATGTTTTGTAATGGTTTCTGGATTGATTTATTACATAAATATTAATAATAATGGTTGGAGTTGACCTGTGGTAAGAAGCAGAGGTTTAAGCGGCTTTTTATCACAGATCTGCCGGTTCCCAGTTGGGCTCCATGACCTGGACAGCCTTTTCCAACCTGAAGGATCCCATGGAAATGCCCCCAGCACTCGGGGGGTGTTTGGGAAGGGGCAGCAAGGGAAGCTCTGCCCTGCCAACCTCCCAGGAGGGAGCCAGGACAGCAGGGAATAACCACAAAACATGTTGGGATGGGCTCCTTGGCTTCCTTGGGAGGTTCCTCTTGGAGACGTGTACCCAGGGAAACAGAATCCCGGGATCTCTGAGGCTGGCACAGCCCTGCCAGCCCCTGGACCCCACTCTGTGCCTGATGCTCACCTTGGCAAAGCCCTGCCAGCCCATGGAGCCCACCCTGTGCCCGACGCCCACCTTGGCAAAGCCCTCCCAGCCCATGGAGCCCACCCTGTGCCCGATGCCCACCTTGTCCCCCAGCCCACAGCTCTCAGTGCCACGGCCAGTCCTGCCTTGGGCACCTCCAGGGCTGGGCACTCCAAACCTCCCTGGGCAGCCCCTGCCAGTGCCTGCCCACCCTTTGCAGGCAGAAATTCCTCCTGATGCCCACCCTGCCCCTCTCTGGCCCAACCTGGGGCTCTGCCCACATACGGAATCCCAGTATGACCAGTGCAGCCCCTGCCCAGCCCCTGCCTGTAGTGATCCAGCTCTCCTCTTTCCCAGGGAAAAGCCTGGTTTGCCACTAGATGTCAGTGAGTTTCCAGAGTGGGAGAAGCTCCGTGTGTCTCCTCTCCCTCCTCCCTCTTCCCCAAGGATTCACTGCCCGGGATCTGAGGGGTGGGGAGCAGCCCACGGCCCACTTTGCAAAGACAGGCAGGAGTTGTGTCCCCTCCTGTCACCAGACACCTCCCTCTCACTTCCAATCCTCAGCCAGCTCCTTTTGCTGCCCCTGGCTCTGTCCCACACGTCCCACAGCCCTCTCCATGGAGCAGGGACACCACAGGACACTGTCCTTCCTCCCTGCTCCCACCCTCTGTCCTGGGCTGCTAGAACCCACTGACCACTCCTTCCATCCCCATGCTCCTCAAGGGATTATGCATGGACAGGGCACAAGACCCAGCCCTGTGCCCATAGGATGCTGATGTCCCCATGTAGCCTCTGAGGGGTCCCAAAACTGGGTCCCCACCATCTTCAGAGGGGCAGGCTGCCTGTCCCACATGCCCAAGAGCCCAAACCCTCCTGCTGGGACACCAGGAAACCAGACCAAGACCAATCCTGCAGGTTCAGTCGTGTCCCAGCACCTTGTTGTGCAGGAGCCTAGAAAAGCAAAGCAGCCAAATCCCCTTCCCTCCAAGCAGCAACTCCACCTGAGGCACTGCAGAGCTCAGGAGTTTGCCCAGGGAGCAGCTGTGCCAAAGGAACCCTGGAGTGGAGATCACAGAGCCATAGAACGGATTGGGTTGGAAAAGACCTCCGAGATCATCAAGTCCAACCCTTGGGCCAACTCCAGTCCCTTTACCACATCATGGCACTCAGTGCCACGGCCAAACTCACCTTAAAAACCTCCAGGGATGGGGAATCCACCCCCTCTCTGGGCAGCCCATTCCAATCCCTCAGCACTCTCTCTGCAAAGAAGTTTTTTCTGCTCTCCAACTTCAATTTCCCCTGGCAGAGCTTGAGCCCCCCGTGCCCCCTTGTCCTATTGCTGAGTGCCTGGGAGAAGAGACCAACCCCCACCTGGCCACAACTTCCCTTCAGGCAGTTCCAGACAGTGCTGAGGTCACCTCTCAGCCTCCTCTTCTCCAGCACAAACACCCCCAGCTCCCTCAGCCTCTCCCCACAGCACTTGTGCTCCACTCCCTTCTCCAGCCTCGTTGCTCTTCTCTGGCCCCGCTCCAGCCCCTCAATCTCTTGCCTCAACTCAGGGGCCCACAACTCAACCCAACACTCAAGGTGTGGCCTCCCCAAGGCAGAGTCCAGGGGAAGGCTCACTGCCCTGGGCCTGCTGGCCACGCTACTTTGGATCCAGGCCAGGATGCCATTGGCCTTCTTGGCCACCTGGGCACACTGTTGGCTCATGAGCAGCTTCCTGTCAATTGGTACCCCCAGGTCCCTTCCTGCTCTCCAGCCACTCTGTGCCCAGCCTGTGGCCTGCAGGGGGTTGGTGTGGCCAAAGTGCAGGACAGGATGAGCTAGTTTGCATTAGATGGATGGAGAGTGGCCGTGGAAGGCAGTTCAGGCAGAGACAGGATGGATTGCAAGCCCCATTGGAAAGCACTTGTGGAGTCTGACTCAGCCAGGAGTTCAGTGCAGGAGCCACAGTATTGGAGTTTATTGCTGTGGCTGTACAACCCCCCCTCTCTGAGGTACTCACCACTCTGGCAGCTCTGGAAAACTTCCTGAGGAATCACGGAGCCCAAGCCCCGGTCCAACGAGCTCCTTCCCATGCAGAGCAGCCCGAGGAAGCAGAGGGAGATGGAGTGGGAATGTGACCTGGAGGAGCAGAGTCAGGGCCAGTTCAGAGCCCCTTTGTAAACATTTCACACTCAGGAGGATTTACTGTGTCTTGGCTTGGCAAGAACAGGGCACAAAGCCCTGCAAACCTTGCAGCAGCAGGGGAAGGGCTGTGCCTCCAGGCAGAGATGGCTTTCAGCTGCCCCAGTCCCATCCCCTTCCCTGCAGCTGGAATGCAAGAGCAGGACTGACACTGGGGCAGCAACAGCTCTTGCTCCAGTGGAAAGGTGTGTGTGGACCCCCAGGAGCAGAATTCCCACCTGGGAGAACACGGTTACAACTTGAAAATCAACACCCCTAAGTGGGCCAAACAGAAGCTGTGCACTGGCTATTCCCTGGATTGAATCCAGGAATTGCAGCACTCAGCAGCAGCCAAACTCCACTGTAATCCCAGTTCCCTCCACTCCACCTGATAAACTGCTGGCAGCGTTTCAGTGGCTCTCAGAGACAGGTCCATCACTCTGACACTTCCTCTGGGCACCTGCCCAGCAAACACGGCTTTGCTTCGCTGCCTGCACTCACTTAAAGGACTTCAAGCACATCAGTCAATAATTTATACTTCCTTTCAAAACAGGAAATGGGAGAAGGATGCTGGCTGTGCAATCTAGCTGGAAATGGTTGGGCTCTTCACTATTTAATGAGCCGAGTGGCTGCTCACAGAGGTCACTCCAGCAGCTCCAGCCTGTCCCTGTGGCTCTGGGAGAGAGAGGGATGCAAAGTGAAACCCTCACAGGCACTGCCAGGAGAGCACTTTGCCTGGGTGGTGTCACCTAAACCAGTGGCTTCAGCAAGTGGCTCTTCACCAGATTCTAAGGAAAAAGGCAGAGGGCAGGAGAAGGCTGGTTTGCCCCCACATAACATTTTGTGCTGGTTTATGGGGGCACTGAGGTCAGGCAGCAGCAACAAAGGCCAGTCCCTGCTCTTCCACACACTCCGTGGCATGGCAGCTCATGGTGGAGCTGCTCACATGGCACAGGAGGATGTGACAGGACCTCAGAGGGATGAGAGAAGCACCCCAGCCTGCTGTGACAGGATGAAAGCAGGTCTGAGGGTGGAAGATTCCAGGTGGGGAGGGAGAACACACACAGCCTGAAAGGGCCAGCAAATCAGCAGCACGTGCCATAGCCCTGAGGTGCTGCCCTTCTCCTGGAGGTATGGGTGGCACCTCCAGAACAGCTGAAGAGCCCTGGGGACAAGAGCTGGTGAGGGGACTTTCTGGGCTCAGATCTAAGCAGCTAAACCCTCAGTGCCAGAGCTGAGCTCCAAAGATCTCAGCTGTGCCACCTCTCTGTTTTTTGGGCACAGGGAAGCAAACCCACCTTGCTGGTGGCCCATGAGCAGCCCGTAATAAGCAGCTCCCTGCTTTCCCCTGCTCCCAGTTGTCCAGCTCCGAGCACAGCAGGGATAAACTGGCTGTTGGTCCCATACAAGATTATTTTCTAGGACATTAAGCAGAGTCTCCAAGTGCCAGCTTACAAGAGACCTGTGAAGAGCGAGGAGACACCTGACCAGAATGCAAAAGCAGAGCTGCAAACTTAACACCTTTTTTTCCCCTTCTCTTTTAAAAATAGCTTTAAAGAGAGAGGGAGCTCAAGGCAGCCTGAGCACCGAGAGAGATGTTTGCAGCTTCAGCAGAAACACCCACTGACCACCACCCAGAAAGCTGATTTTCACTGTCTCAGCCCTTCACATCTCAAATAAAACATTCAAGCTGCAATTGTTCTGCAGGAGCTAATAAAGAAATGAAAAGTCTTTACCAAGCCTGCTTTCTGCAGGAATAACCCCCTTAACATCCCCAAATTGTCTCTGCCTGGCTAGGATTTCCACTCACTAGGTTGTCTCCCCATGCTGGGATGAGCCTGGTCAGGTGATTCCAGAGGCAGCAGCAGCAGCTCCTGCTGTTCTCAGAGCAGCTTTGCCAGTGGAATTTACACGAGATCCCTCATTATCCCACAGCAATCCCTCTCCAGCATCCCTGGGAATCATTTGCACTGACCTCACCAACACTTGGTGACAGGCTGGGAATGGGCAGTGCTGGGGGTCTCCTTTCCAGTAACATTTACTGCCTGGCACTGTCCTCACAGCCAGGGATTGGGGACAGTGGATGGGGCAGTTCTTCCCCGCAAGGTGGTCCAGCACTGCACAGGCTGCCCAGGGCAGTGGGCACAGCCCCCCCCCCCGACCTGCCCTGCTGCCCTTTGCCTTCCCAAGCTCTGCCTGCAGGAACTTCCCTGTGCAGGGTCCTGTCCCATGGATTGTCCTCTCCCACCACCCCTGAAGTCCTCAGGAACCACAGGGGTCCTTCAGTGACAGCCCCTCTTTGTCACTTCTCTCACAGTGGAGCAGCCCTTCCTCCTTTTTAAGGGGCAGCAATAATTTCTGCCATCCAATACCCAAGAAAAACTCCAAGGCTCCTGTTTTAACACACTTGACTCGGTCCATGCCTGCCCTCTGCTAGGCACGAAGCAGCCCCGGTCTCAGGGCAATTAATTAGTGCAGTAATTTGCCCGGGACACAGAGGTGACGCTGAATTCGTCCCACTCTGCAGGATTCAGCCGAGTAAAAAAGACAAATAGCTGTGCTGTGGGATTTCAAAAAGCTGCTGTCAGCATTCCCAAGGCAGCCAGACCTGCAAATGCATCCGTCTTTCAGGAAACAATGGGCAAAGGAGAGGCAATTACAGCAGACAAAACTAATTACAGCAGAGCTGAAGCACAGCTCACAGCAATGAATCTGCACTCAAGGAGAAAAACCTAACCTTAAACCACTCCAGCAAAAAAGGGGGAAACCTGGGAGTGGAACAAGGCAATTCCCAAATGGAAATCCTGAAACCACTCCAGGCTGGTGTTAGAGATAACCCTGCAGGTGATGCTGCCAGTGCTCTGCAAACAGGACATGGGAGGATCTGTCCAGGGGGAAATGCCAGAGTGGGCAGCAGGAATGAGCTCCCAGCTCCTGGAGCCAGTGTTTTATTGGAGCCTTCTCCTCTCCACGGGGCCCAGGTCACATTCACCTCACAAGGCCACAGCCAGGTCTGTGTTGCTGGGAACTGCTGCAGGCTCAGCCCAACCTCTTCCTTCCCAGCACCTTCCCTTTGCCTCTGTGCACATCCAGAATTCCAGGAGAAAGTGTCTTCTCCAATCCCAGCCCGACCAGCCTCAGCACAACAATCTCTCCCAGAAAACCCTCCTGAGAGGACCTGGAAGCTCCTCCACCTGCAGGTATATCCACACTCCCAGTGTGTTTGGGGTGGGATGGATGGAGCTACTGGGAGGAGCTGGTGGAACCACATGTGGAGCTCAGCTGGCAGCCCCGAGGCTGAACAGCTGCCCCTTCCCCCATGAAGCACCACAAAGCCAAGCTTAGCCCTGTCTCCAGCTCCTCACAGCCACCCCAGCCTGACCCTGGACAACACTCCAGGGATGTTCACACGGGGATGGGATTTTGGGGGGAATGATGGAAGGGCCTCCTGCAAAGCCATTGAATCCCCTGGGAAGGGCAGCACAGGTTTGTGTGTGGGAGGCAATGGCTGATCCACAGAGCTGGGGGGGAGGCCATGGCAGGATGTTGCTTTCCTGTAGAACTGAAGGAGGCATGGACTGAAGCCTCAAGCCTGGAATCCCAATTTGGAATCTCCTTGGAGACTCCAGCCTAAGGTGCTGATCAGCACAGGACCACTGAGGCTGGAAAAGCCCTCCAAAATCATCCAATCCAACCATCCCCAGCACTGCCAAAGTCACCACTGACCATGACCCCAAGTGCCACATCCACATGCTGTTATGTCCCTCCAGGGATGGGGACTCAGCCCCTGCCCTGGGCAGCTGTGCCAGTGCCTGACCACCTTTTCCATGAGGTATTATCCCCCAATATCCAACCTAAACCTCACCTGGGGCAATTTGAGGCTGTTTCCTCTTGTCCTGTGATTCTGTTCCACCACTCTCTGAGTCTCCAGGCTGGGGAAGGCTCAGGGGATCTCACCAGTACTCAAAGGGAGAGTGCCTGGAGGACAGAGCTGGGCTCTCCCCAGTAGTTCCCTGTGCCAGGATCCCAGAGGCTGTGCTTTACCTGAGCAGCCCATTTCCCTCCTCTCCATGCTGGGGACATGTTCCTCACATGCCACACATGTGTTCCTCATGTCCAGCTGCACAGTGAGCACAGGGTGTCCCTCCTGCCCCGTTCCAGCCCTGCTCTCACTGCAGTGCTTTCATTCTCGGGCTGCAATGACCTGCAATGCAGAGGCTGCACTGATCCTTCTGCCAGAGCTGGAATCCTCAATCCCCCCGGGACTGCCTGGAGCAGAAACCACTTGGCATAGCAAGCACGTCAGCATCTCCCTGCCTGCAGTTTTTATTGTCTCCTTCGCTGCATCCCTGAGTCCAGGGAACTTTTCCTGCCTTTTATCCCTTTCTCCAGCCTCTCCCTGTGCTTCAACTATCTCAATATCCCTGAGGTTGGAGAGAGCCAGGTGTGGGATATAAGGGGGCAGCACCTTTACTCCCATCCCTCCCCACCATTGTTTTGGAGGGCAAATGGAAGAAAGAGGGAGACAGCAGTGTCCCCACAGCAGCAGCATCTCCCCTCCTGCCCAGGGGAAGCAAAGCCTGGCTGAAGTGGAGCTCCTGCTGCTCCTGCCTCTGCCCTACTGAGATTTGCAGCTTAGTAATTTTAGGGAGCTTGCTGGAAAACTAGGCAGGGAAAAAGTGCCAGCTGCAGAGCAGCCAGGCTGGCAGGAAAAAGAGGCTTTATTTAGAGAAGGGAAGGGGGTTGGTTTTCTGCATTACTATCAGCAGTGAGAGATCCTTGTGCTATAAGGGATGGAGAACCCACAGAAAGCCCAGCACAGTTTGTGGTAAAGGGACATTATGGCATTTACCCCATCCCTTCTGCCCAGCCTGTCCTTTCTCTAAACCACACAATCACAGACTACTTTGGCTTGGGAGGGACCTCAAAGTCCACCCAGTGCCACCCTTGCCCTGGGCAGGGACACCTCCCACTGCCTCAGGATGCTCCAACCTGGCCTTGGACACTCCCAGAGATGGGGCAGCCACAGCTGCTCTGCCCAACCTGTGTCAGGGCCTGCCCACCCTCCCAGCCAGCAATTCCTTCCCAATATCCCATCTATACATTCTTTCAGTTTAAAGCCAAAATCTGGGAAGCAAAGCCATGCAACTCCAGCAGATCCTGCTGCCAACTTCCAAGGATCAACCTTTCAGGCTAAGCTGCCCTGATTCCTCCTCTTCAACCATCCCAAGAAGGAAACACAACTTTTGGAGCCTTTGTTTTATCTCAGCACCTCTTTTTGCCTCTGAGTGGTCACTCTGTGCTGCCCAAACCGTGCCCACCTCCCACTGTGCAGCAACAACAGCTGGAGCTGGGAAAACACTTCAGGGGAAAAGAGGTTTTCATGCAGCCAAGTTAATGGCAGGACTGATGCCACCACAGGATTACCTGTTCTGGCACAGCACAGCTTTCAGGGAAAGGGGAAGGAGAAAAAGTAGAGGCTTGTTAAAAATGGAAGAAATGAAAAGAGGCTCTGCTGGTGGATTTGAGGAGTAACATCATTTCTAAGGAGAGTGGTGGAGAAAAAGGCCCAGGCTGAAAGATGCAGGAAGAGGAGAGAGATGCTACGAGCAGGAGGCTGGAAGAAAAGGACAAAGTGCTCAAAGCAGCAAGGCAGGACAATGACTCCTGGAGGAGCACCAGGAATGCACATAAAAAGCAGAGGAAGGTGGAATTCTCAAAGGAAGAGGCTGCAGGAGCTCAGGACAAAGAAGGAAAGCTTGTGTGAGGAGTGGAACTGAAAGATGGAATGTTAAAGATCCAACCCATCCTGCAGCAAAGTCTGGCTGGGATCAACCAGGGAAAAGGCTCTTGGCTCCAAACCTAGGGAGGAAATCATCATGTGGAGCTCAGGGAACACAAACAGCCACCTCTGGGAACCCAGGATTAGCCCAGCAAGGAGCTGGTCATCACAGGTGGCTTCCAAGGAAGGAGAATCCACCACGGATGGATCCTAAAGCTGGAGATGCTTGGGATGCACTGGGAATGCTCCTCACACAATTAGGCAAATCGAGCCCATTAGGGGACAACCACACTGAAGGGCTGTTATCAATCACCCTCCCTCCTTTCTTTCCCCAATTATCCTAATTGCATCAAGGCTATTAAGCAATTATTTTGATAACTGGAGCTTTGTTCTGGCTCTTCCATTTCTGGCACCACTTTGCTCCTCTCAAACACCACCTCAAAGCCATGTTTAATGCTCACTTTGAGCAGGTGAAGTGTCTTCCTGAGCACAAAACTCAACCCCCAGACCACGAAAATCCCACCCAGAAAAGGGTGGATTTTTATCCCCAGCCTTCAGGTTCTCCCTCACCCCCCCTCCAAACCTCCACAGCATCCTGGATTTAGTTCCACTTTTTTATTATTCAACTTTTTATACATAATAAATACAAACTTTTTACAGCCAATATAAAGAAAGCAACTGCTGCTTTCAGTGTACTGACACTGTACACGCTGCCACGGCCGATACATGCCCTGTATGAAGAAATCATAGGTAAAAAGGAGGCATCTTTTTGCATCTTTTTACAGCTTTTCTTCCTTTTTTAATTTTTTTTGTTCGTTTTTCACATTTGTTTTTTAAATAAAATTAGCAGCTCTTACAGAAAATATTTTAAAATACAACTAAAGAGACTTTTAAATAAAACTTTCTGAATTTTCCCCAAGTCTGAGTATGAAGGACACAGAAAAAACTGGCCAAAGGAACCAAAAGGGAACGTTTATGGCAACACTTGGTTTGCTTCTGCATTGTGAAGAGCTCAAAATATTTGCAGTTAAATCTTTTTCTTAAAAACTTTTCTTTTTTTTTAAACTTAAGAATAAGTTTGATAAACACATAAAAAGACCTCAAACAGATCAACAGGACAAGAGGTGCAAAAGAAGGAAAAATATGGAAAAAAAGACTTCATTGGACAGTCACTGATTTCAGAACTGATCCAGGAGGTGTTGGCTTCCAACAGCCTCACTCTTGGTTAAGGATCCCACTGGGAAAGGAGACTGGAAAGCACCGATGTCTCGGAGACCCACCTTGGGTTGGGATTCACAAGTATGTGCAAAGCTTATGATAAAATCCTGTCAGATGAGTTGGGTTTTTGTTGCAAATGCAGCCTCAAAAAATAGCCCTTGTTAGTAAACTAAAGGTAGGGAACTTACTGGCTTTGAAAAAAAACCCATGAAGATACGAGAGAACCCACAGGAACAGCCCCAAAGCCACTTGGGATGCCTCTGATCTTTGCACTGATGGGGACTGCTGACAGGCATTCACTCAGTACCCAAAGAAAAACCTCTTTTCATCCCATTTTTCCCTCTCCTCTGCCCATCCCTCTCCACCTTCAACTTCAGAACCCTTTTCTTTTGAAGCACAACAAAGCCAGAGCTCCCTTTTCCGAGATCTCCGATGGAATACTGGAAATTCTTCTCCTCTCTGCTTCTTTTCTGAGAGGAACTGGAGACCAGATCTTGGGCACAGAGGTGGTGTGAAGGCATCACAGGGAGCTCCAGGCTCCCTGGCTTTGGCTGGTTGATGGGATTCACGTGGGAAAAGGCTACAGGACCATCCAATGCACCAACGGAATGCACGTCAATACTCTGAAATGGAACCTCTAACTCAAGCCAGCTGGTTGGGTGGCAGAGATACTTGGTAAGGTTGGAGAATAAAGCACACAGCAATAACTGGGGCAAGAGTGACCCAAATACTTGAAAAGAAAACACCCAAATCCCCAAAACCTGCTAAGAAAACAAAAGAAAAAGCAGCTCAATTTCCAGCTCTAGACAAAACCCCACTTACTTCTCTGGGTTATGCTACGGGACAAGGCGTTGCTACGGATTCAGCACCTCCAGAGCAGATCCTCTGGGACTACAAGTCCTGTGTAAACAGGGATCCAAAGAGCAGAAGGGTCCAGCTGATGAGCCCTGCCGAGGGGAGTGTCCATGGAACGAGCCCCACGTGCCTTTGCTTCTCCAGGAGCTTCTTTTCCCATCTCCTCCTTTCTGCAGGGGGTCAAAGAGGGGCCAGCCTCTCCTTTAGACTCCTTTTTGCCCTTCCCTTTTTCATTCCACGGGCTCTGATGAACACCTGATCAGACAATTCCACGCCCCTGGAAGGACCCCCACTATTCAGCACATTCCTATGGCAACAGTAATATACTGTACTAATGCACGGGAGCGAAGGGGCTGGGACTGAGCTGCATGAACAGGGCCCATTGCTCAGTCTCCTGGGGAAAACACGGAGCATCTCCAGCCAGGAGGGACAACCTGCTCCGAGGCGAGTCCTCTGCTCGGCTTGGTTTGTGCTGAGAGAGGCGAAAGCCATGGAGAGAACCCAAAACAAACGAAAAAAGGCACAAACTGTTCACGCCTGTGGGGAGGGACCCACCGTGCCCACCAAACCCTCCCCTCGCTGCCTCGCTCCAGCCAGAGTCTTCTTCATGCAAAGGTGCCTAAGAATGGAGAGTGCCCAAGTGCTGGGCTTGGCCTGGGCTGAGCCCTCCTGCTGCTCACACCAGGGTGATCTCCACGTCCTCGATCTTCTCGGCGGGCCGGCGCTGGGGCTGGGTGGGGGGCGGAGGCGCCGCTCGCACCTGCAACAGCCAAAGCAGCCCGTGGGTGCCCCAGGGTGGCCCAGCCCAGCAGGACCCACCCCAGCTCAGCCCCTGCACTCCCTGACCTGCAGCTTCAGGCCTGCCCCTCCAGAGGATGAGAGGAACAGGGAGGAACCTGCTGGATTCAGCTCCAGAGCCCCCAGGGAACCACCGAGGCTCCTGGTGCTGCAGCTGAATTCCCCCCACCCATTCCTCCTGTCCCCATGGATAATAACCCAGGGGGGAAACTGAGGAGCACTTTGGAATTCACACCAAGTGCTGCATCTGCTGATGCTCTTCCCTGGAACTCCAGCCTGAGTCCTGTGCTGTGCTGCCCTACGTGCTGCCCATGTCTCACCCAGCGCTGCCCTCACTGACCCCCTGAAATCTGGGATTGTTCTCCCACATCCATCCAGTCAGCTGGGCTCCTCAGAGACCCCTCTGTGCTGCCAGGGCTGTCAGGACACCAGCTCAGAACACACCCCAGGGCCTTGCTATGGAAAGCCATGACCTGTGGGGCAATTCCAGAACAAACAGCCCAGCAGGGACATCCTGCACATCTTTAAAATGCAGCGTGGACAGAAATCCTCTGGATCGAGGCGTCCCACTGCAGCAATATCTTGGAAAGACAATACACAGGAAGGAACCCATGAAGAAAATATTAGTCTACAAAATGGAAAAAGCTGAATCAGTGGGTTTTATAAGGAAATCACTGTGAAATCCGTATTTAAGCCCTGACTGATGCAGTGCTGCCTCTGCATCCTGTGTGTCCTGGGCTAATTCACTGGAATATTCATTGGAATAGTCAGATTATATTCTTGGAATATCAAAAAATGGTCTTTTTTCTGCAAACTCACTCATTGAAAAGGTCAGAAAAAGACAAACATTCTGGTTTGGTTTAGCATTTTGAAAGTTCCCAAATTAATCCCAGGAGATGGATTTTGCCAAGTTCTAAGGAATTAAATTCTTCCTCTCCTTCTCTGGAAAAATTTCTTTTGTCCAGGCAGCAAAGATAACACAGAATGTATCAATCTGATCCTTAGGAATTCTGAACCCAAACCCCTCAAATTAAAGGGGTTGGAAATAAATGTAACCCCAAATCCAAAGTAATCCCAAAGACTCCACAGTGCAGCAAACTGCTGGAAAGCAGGAATTACACAAACCACAGGATTAAACTCCTCTGGCATTTATTCCCCACCTGTTTTTTCAGTTCTTTTGGGGTTTTTACACATGGCAAGAGCAGAAATCCCCTCCCAGCACCCCAAGTTTATCGAGCAACACCTATTTTATATCATTCCAGCTGGAATTTCCTGCCTGCTGAGAATTCCTGGTTCCAAGTCTCCCATGGACAGCAGGTGTGACACGGGAGGGCAGGGCTGGGTGAGACTCAACGGCATCATCTCTGCACACACTGGCAGAGGGACCAGACCTTTCCCTGAAGCTGTTTTATATGGAATCCTTGGATTTGCAGGACACAGGGACCCAACTGCCCCAGTGCTGTCCCACCCCCCTGGATGGGGATGTTGCCACCCCAACCCCACCCCCAGGACTGGGGTTTCACTCACAGGTCTCAGTTTGCCGTAGGAGGTCTCGGTGGGAATCCGTGGAGGTTGGGAGAATCCCGGAGACTCGGAGCTGAAGCTGTTTTCTGAGGGAACACCCAACACCCCCCACAGGCAGCCCCTCAGCATCACTGCACTCAGCTCGTGGAGCTCAGAAGACCTTGCAAGGTCTGATTTTGCAACTCCACGTTGCAAAGATGCTCTTCCCTCCTCCCCCCTCATCATGAACATTCCAAGTGAAGCTGTGGCTGTCACCGGTGGTTTCCCACCCCCACATCGCTTACCATTTGTTGATGGAGACCTTGGGAAGTAGTGGGAGCCTCGTTTATCCGGGCTGGGGTAGGGGCTGGTGGGAGGCTGGTCGTACAGCGGGAGCAGGGGCAGGACATTGTTGGGCTTCGGCGTTGGAGACACCTGTGAGGGACATCAAGGGGCTGCAAAACCTTCCCCTGGGAAGTTGGGAGGCACATCCCACTTTTCTGACCCATCCCATCTCTCCAGAGGAAAGATATGGGAAGGAAAGGCAGGATACCCAACGGGGAGCTAAACCACAGGCTGCCACCCAGCAGGAATTTCCAGCCTGTCCCAGGTAATTCAGGCAGAATTTTGAAGGGCTCTGGAAACAAAAAGTTTGGTTGGCTGCAGATTCCCAAAAAAAGTGTTGGGATCATGGGCTTTATCCTCCCTCAGCTGCAGATATTTAAACATTCCTATTCCCAGTCTCAAATCAAAGAATAAAAACAGGGGAGAAATTCCTTCACAGGGCACATGGAAATCCAGTTCCCAACACCACAATTCCAGGTGGGAATGGGGCTGAATTTCCAATGGGAGGATTACAGAACTCTGCTGAAATGGGACAAAAATTAGTGTGATCCAATCCTTGGGTGGATCCTGCTCCTCAGAACTGAGAGCCCTTCCCAGCTATTCCCAACCCTTACCAGCCCTTCCCAACCCTCCCCTGACCTGGCAGTCCCCGCTGCCAGGGCTGTGCCCGTTCTCGGTGCCCGTCAGCTCCTCCACCAGCACGGAGGGGAAGACACCGATGCGCCCGTTGACCTCCCCTTCCCAGAATCCATCGTCCTCCTGGTTCTCCTTGTGCAGGATGCGGATGATGGCGCCCTCTGGGAAGGACAGCTCATCCTCTGTCTGCCCCTCGTAGTCATAAAGTGCCTTCACAAAACACACTGCAGGGGAGAGGGACAAAAAAACAGAAATTGGAATGAGCTATGGAAAAAAATGGGGATTAAAACACGTATTTTGGAGCTGGGATTGATGGGTTGGAAGTTCAGATTAAACACGTATTTTGGAGCTGGGATTGATGGGTTGGAAGTTCAGATTAAACACGTATTTTAAAGTTGGGATTGATGGGTTGGAAGTTCAGATTAAACACGTATTTTGGAGCTGGGATTGATGGGTTGGAAGTTCAGATTAAACACGTATTTTAAAGTTGGGATTGATGGGTTGGAAGTTCAGATTAAACACGTATTTTAAAGTTGGGATTGATGGGTTGGAAGTTCAGATTAAACACGTATTTTAGAGTTGGGATTGATGGGCTGGAAGTTTGGATTAAACACCTATTTTGGAGTTGGGATTGACGGATTGGAAGTTCAATTTAAACATGTATTTTAGATTTGGGATTGGTGGGTTGGAAGTTTTTGTCCAGTCTGAAAGATTCTGGTATTGCTGAGTCAAATTCTTTTGGTTTCCTCTCAGTTTTAGTTCTTGTTGAGCTCAGGTCTGTGAGGTGAATTATGGAGAGAATTCCTGAGCTGTGCTCAGATCCAGGTCAGGCCTGGGAAAGGAGGTTGTGACCATGTGGGATTGGCCTTTTCTCCCGGGAAAACAGTGACAGGACAAGAGGAAACGGCCTCTAACTGCCCTAGGGGAGGTTCAGGTTGGATACTGGGAAAATTTCTTCCCTGAAAGGCTGGAGAAGCCCATTCCACTGGGCTGAGCAGCGAAGTGAGGGAGTCCCATCCCTGGAACTGTTCAAAACATGGGAATTGCAATACAGCTCTGTGGGAATGGTGGGGTTTGGCCAAACGATGGACTTGGGGGTGTTTTCCAGCCTTAGTGACTCTGTGATCCTACAGAACCTGAGGAACCCTCCCAGGGTGGACACCCCGAGCCCCTCCCAGCCCCAGCTGTCCCTTTGTCACTGGATTTACCGCTGGCATCTCCGTTGAGGCTGCCCGAGCCCAGGTCAGCCTCGGTGGAGTTGGTGGAGGTGTGGGAGCGGCTGTCCAGCGCTGCCAGTGACTGCAGCATGCTCAGCAGGCTGCTGGACGTGGGGAACTGCAGGTACTTCTCCGGCACGTAGCCCACCTGGCCCGCCTTGTTCCGCGCCTGCAAACAGCACAAGCACCGTCTGTGCCACAGATCCTGGCTCTACTCCCCATCCCGGGACTCCGCTCTCCGTCCCAGGCACTGCTCTCCCCTTCCAGTCTCTGCTCCCCATGCCAGACTCCGCTCCCCTCCCCTCCCTGGACTCCACTCCTACAGGAATTGGGCACAGCCAGCCCAGGGCAGTGATACCTTTACCCAGTCCTCCATGTCTCCGTCCTCAATGACCTCGAGCACCTCGTGCTCCTCTATGGTCAGTTCATCCGGCTGGGAAGCCTGGAGGGAGAACAGCAAGGTTGGAAAAGTGCCTTCAGGTACAGAGTAAAGAGCATTCTCTTCTCAGTTGCTATTAAAAATCCCAAGTTTTATGATGTAGATACTTTTAAAAGTCCCAATAAAGCTTCTACTGCCTTTCTCCCTCAAGGACAGACTGAATCCCCCTGAATCCCACCCTGTCAGCTCCCACATGGATTATTCACTTGTTGCACAATTAATTTTTCCAATGTATTAAAAAAATAATCAATGACTGGCCTTATATGAATAAACAACTTTGCAGGTGAGGGGGTAGTTTCGGAGGGTCCCAGAGGGACTCGAACTGCTGTCATCAAACACATCCATGCTGTCTTCAAACTCTTCCCCTTCCTCCTTTTCAGCATCAGCATTAATCTGTTAAAACAAATTGCATTGGGTAATGTGATTAACAAATAGCAGCTGACAGATATCAGTGGAAAAAATAACAACAAAATCCAGTTGCTTCGTATTTTTCAGTGTGGTTTTTTTCTACTCCTGGTTATTGAAAGTAGACAAACCCCAGTGAATAAATAATATTAAATAATATTCAACTATCCCAGGTTGGTCCAATCTGGCCTTGGACACTTCCAGGGATGGGGCAGTTTAATGGAAAAAAAGAAAATTGATGCTACTAAAAGATGAATGTACCTGTGACCACAAGTTCTGAAATAAATCTGCAGTGGAAGTATTTCAAGTTGAAAAAATCAAGTCCCAGTCAGTATATTCTGCACAATAGATTTGCTGCAGTTTATTAAAAAAAAATCCTTAGAATGAAAAAAACCCCTTGCTATAGAAGTTCAAATAAAACCTGAAAAATGCTGGAAAAATACGAGTTTCTATGAATGTAATTTGGGCAAGGCTGCCACGAGCTGCGCTTTGGCCTCGTGCCTGGGCGAGGCTCTGAATAAACACTTTCTCTCATGTGAAAATGATGAATTATCCTGTGAAAACAGGCCCTGCAATCAAAGGCAACACTGTTCTGTATTTGCCATCTTCCCCTTAGTTCTTCCTTTCCATGCGGGGGGTGAATTTGGTCCTGCCTGGGAACACAGAAAGGCTGGGAAATCCCAGAGAGCTGAGCTGGGCTCAGAGACCCCCCCTGAGCCAGCCCTCTGGGACATCCTGGCTCTGCTGAGCCTGCAGCAGGACAGCACAAAGATTTGGGCACTTCATTACAATCTCTCCACTCAATCCTTGCAATTCCAGTGATTTTTTCCCCACTGATTTCCACTGTTTACTTCCATGTTTTCACGGATGTTGGGATAACCAAAAATTCCCTGTCCTACACGTGGGTGATGCTTTGATTTGTCACCAACCAACTCGAAATGGTGGCAAATTGAAGGGTTTCCCTCCTGTTTGTGCCTTTGGCTGTGCCTGGGCTGTGTCCCAGCTGACATCCATAGGGAACAGCATGGAAATTAGTGAATCATGTCTTGTCTGTGCAACAGCTGCTCCTGGTTTTCCAACAGGAGGAGGGACAAGAGGTTTTCATTTTCAGTGTGTGGCTGCTTCCCACTTCCTTCAGTGGAGTCATTTGGGAAGCAGGCATGGAGAGGGAAAACAGGGATACAGAAAACTGAGGGGCTGGTCTGATAAAGCTCATCCTTCTGCAGAGTCTGGGATGGGACACATGTCAGCAAGGAAGAAATATGTGAGAAATCAGGGAATAAATATGAGACATCAAAGAAAAAATATATAAAGAATCAAGGAATAAATATATGAGACTTAATGGTACCAAAGGTGGGGGGAACAGGCAGCAAACCCAGGTGGTGAGAAAAATGGATTACATACATGAAAAAAGGTATGGAAATATATCAAAATATATCTATATACAAAAATCTATCTTGTTTTGTTACATATGGACACAAAAGAGATCAGATATCAGAAAAAAATATCAAAGCCCCCTTTTTTTTGTCCTCCAGAGACCGTGGCAATCACAGAGAACATGTTTATTGTGAACCAGCCCAGTGTGATTTGGAATTCTGGCCTGTGGGAGCTGCCAAGGGCTGGAATTCCCTGCCCATCCCAGGGGAGTGAGTGGAGATGTGGATCAGCCAGAGGCAGTGGGCAGGTCAGGAACTGGGGACTAAAGCACATGTTGTTTTGCACAGGCTGCTGGGATTGGGGGGCAAATCAGGACTGACTCTGAGGACTGACCTGGGATTCCAGGTGCTCCTGGATGCTGCATCCCTTGATTCTAAAAGCATCCAGGTTCCTGTTCCCTGCAAACTGCAGGCTGGAGCTCTGACCCTGCAGCCCTGTCCTGCCTCAGGTCCCAGCACACACAGAGCTTCTCTCACTACTATTTTTCAGGGCATGGACACTGGAATAAACCAAATCTCCCTTCCCAAGATTCTGCACTTCATCCTTTCATCAGAGAGTCCACTGGACAGGTGATGGGATACTAATCCCTTCATGTCCTTCCCACAGTAGATTAAATAAAGGCCTCAATGCTGTTCTCTGCTCTTTACAACTCTCCTCTGGGCTCAAGGGAAGGTGCTGCCTGTTCCAAGCTGCACCAATTTGTCTGGTAAGGACAACCAGGCTCACTCTGAGGCCAGTCTTGAGAATTCCAGCTCTGGGCTGTCTCTGTCCAGCCTGCCAAGGTCAACAGAGCCTTTTTTCTCAATCCAGGAGTGTGTGTAAGTGTAAAAGGGAAAATGAGCCTCAGAGCTGAGCCTCCCACGCTGTGGCAGGACCAGCATGGGCTTGGATCCAGCTGCTGCCCTGGCCTAGAAGGCAGGGAATGAGGAGCTGGGAGCAACCCAGCACGCACAAGGGGAAGTTACAGCAGGTGGGAAACAAGAAGGAAAGGAAAAACTCACAGTTCAACAGAGCTATGGAACATACCCTCACCTATGCAGGCTGGAAGGGAGCTGAGCTGAAACTCAGCACTCTCCACACACGCAGTTCCCTGGGGATTCGGGAAGGCTGAAGCTTGGATGTGCACACTACACCACTTGGATTTCTAATTGTGCTGATCATGGGAATACAGCAGGGACACCCACTATTGAATCAGTTGGGTTGGAAGAGACCTCTGAGATCATCAAGTCCAACCCTTGCTCCAACCCCACTGTGATTACCAAATCATGGCACATCCAGTCTCATCTTAAAAACCTCCAGGGATGGTGAGTCCACCCCCTCTCTGGGCAGCCCATTCCAATGCCTGATTTCTCTTTCTCTAAAGAATTTCTTTCTGATATCCAACCTAAACCTCCCCTAGCAGAGCTTAAGCCTATGCCACTATGCCAGGCTGCTCCAACTTGGCATTGGACACTCCAAGGATGGGGCAGCTTCTCTGGGCACCCTGGGCCAGGGCCTGCCCACCCTCCCAGCCAGGAATTCGTTCCCAATATTCCACCCATCCCTGCTCAGTGGGAAGCCATTCCCTGTGTCCTGTCCCTCCATGGCTTGTCCCAATTCCCTCTCCAGCTCTCCTGGACCCCCTTCAGGCACTGGAAGGGGCTCTCAGGTCTCCCTGGAGCTCCTTTAGGCACTGGAAGGTGCTCTCAGCTCTCCCTGGAGCTCCTTCAGGCCCTGGAAGGGGCTCTCAGGTCTCTCTAGACCCTCCCCTTTCCCAGGTGACCCCCCCAGCCTGTCCCATCCCAGAGGGGCTCCAGCCCTGGACCATCCCCATGCCCTCGCCGGTGGGCGCTGCCGTACCAGGTGTGTGGCCCCGTTGTTGGTGCCCGGGGGCAGGCTGGCCCAGCGCTCGCCCTCCAGCTCCTCCAGCACCTGGTTCATGGCACTCTTGAGCCACGTGTCCACCGAGACCCCGATCTGTCGCAGCAGCTCCAGCCGCGCCTCCGCCTTCAGCTTCACCACCTGCAGGAGGAGAGCACAGGGCACGGTCAGTCACAGCCACACCACCCAAAGGAGGGATGTGCCCAGCCACAAAAGGCTCCCAGAGCTGCTCCATGTGGAAATGAGGATGGCTCTTCATTCCATCACCTGTGGGCACAGCACAGGGGCAGCTCACACCTCCCACCACCCTCAGCAGGGTCTACCCAGCCACAAACTACTCCATGTGTATCTGGAAACAAGGATGGCTCTTCATTCCATCACCTGTGGGCAGAGCACAGGGCAGGGGCAGCTCACACCTCCCACCATCCAAAGGACGGATGTGCCCTGCCACAAACAGCTCCCAAAGCTGCTCCATGTGGGAACAAGGATGGTTCTTCATTCCATCACCCATGAGCCAGGGAGTGGCTTCCCCAGCCAGTCCCACAGGCTGATGTTCCTCAAAGAACATCTCTGGGTTTGCACTCCCTGTTCACACACTCCAGTAGTTCAGTGGGTTTTTAAGGTATTTTTGAAGTGCAACAACCCAGAGCAATCCCAGGAGTTATCAAACCAATGTGCAGTCCATGGGTGCCCCATGAGCTGGGGATGTGAAATCAATAAATGCATAAACCCAACATGATACAAACACACCCAAACCCACCAACTCTTTTCCATCAACAGTTGCCAGAGAGTCCAGGAAACTTATTTGTGATGGAAACAGAGGATGTTAACGAGCCCAGAATCAAATCAACATCACACTCCAGCAAACAGTTTCATTGGGTTTGTCTTCAGAACAGGAGTTTCCCAGCTGGGCTCACTTCAGCCCCCTGGCAAGGTCTGCTGGGCACAGACCCATGGCCAGCCACCCCCCTGACCCAAAGCACTCCACAGCCTGGGCAGGAGCAACAGGAAGAGCAGCACAGGGACATTGGAATTGCAAGAAAAGCAGAATTTCAAAGAACTGGAGGATAAATCTAGGAACGAAATTGAGGATATTCATGCCCAGTCCAGCTCTGTCATCACCCTCCTGTTGCACTTGCTCAGCAGAGGAAGAAAAATCAAGTGATTTCTCAAAATTCCTTCCGTGGGTCACTGTTGGAGAAAGCAACTGAAGCAGCCTGGAATTTTTCCTGCATTTCCTTTCACAGCACTGGTCATTTTGAGCAAAGTTTCATCTCCTTTCTCTCCCTTCCAGCCCCTTCCACAGGGACCAGCAGCTCCCTCCTCCAGCATCACTGCCTGTCCTGACACAGCACCTTGCCAGCAGCACTGGGAATCCAAGCAAACCCAGGAAAACCAGAGGGAGCCAGGCAAAAATGAGAGGGAAATTCCCTTTTCAGTCGTGGCTGAAGCACAGCAGACTATGGAAGAAAACATGCACAGTGAATTAAAATATCAGCTGGTGCCATAACCTTACACAAATCCTTACTATGTAGGAAACTTTGTGTTGAGCTGAAACGATCCCAGGATTTCTCCTGGGATGGACAATCTGCTGTTCCAGAGTAGAGAATCCCACCTTTCTATTGAGAAAACCAGTCAGAAAATAAATGGCTGTAACTACTGTCAAGCTGGACCCCCAAACACAGCTCCATTTTCACTTTAAAACTACTTGTAAGGTGATTTTAAACCTGATTCAAACAATCAAAGCCCTTTTCAGGCACATCATTTTTTTGTGCTTGGCAGAAATGTGATTTTTAAAAAGCAGCAAGTTAGAAGAGTAGATTTTACTATGTCAAATATATCTTCATGTTTCCTAAAATAAACAAGCTGCTCCGAGCTCCTTGACTGTGCTTGACAAGGTTTTAATTCAATGAATTTTCATTTACTCAGAAAACCCAATGGAGTTCCCCCTTCTCTGTTTACACCCAGCAATTTTAACAGTCAACAAATGTTTCTTCCAAACCACAAATGTTTGGACTTTCATTCCACTGCAGGCAAAGCATAAAAGTTTAACAGTGTTAGGTCAGGCCTGAACTTGAAAGCTGTTTACAGGCTGACATTATATTTGTACCTAAATAATTAGACCAGACTTAACAGCTTCCTATCTGGATGGAAAATGAAATGCCAGCAGTTTGACTTTGCTGTGCTTCTCGCACAGCAACACATTTAAGCCTGGCTTAGTGTGGCCTTGGCAGTGCTGGGCTGGACTTGCTGATCCTGGAAGGCTTTTCCAGCCCCACTGGCCCTGGGATTCAGGTGGCCACTGGCAAACTGGCACTGCCCCATCCCTGGGAGTGCCCAAGGCCAGGCTGGATGGGGCTTGGAGCACCCTGGGCTGGTGGGAGTGTCCCTGCCCATGCCAGGGGGTGGCACTGGGTGGGCTGTGAGGTCCTTCCCAACCCAAACCATTCTGGGATTCCACAATCCTGCCTCCTGGCAAAGCACAGGTTTGGCTCCCACTGCAAACTCAGCCCAGGCTACAAGAAACACCCCTACAAAAGCCTCAGCCAGCTCTCAAAGCCTCGTGCCCTCCATAAGATCCTCTATTTTCAAATTAAAAAGCAATGGCTGGTTTTCCCTCCCTCTGGAATGGCCCCCAGACACACCTGCTGCCCCTCCTGCCATGGATGGACCCTTAGAGGCTGGGAAATCCTTGGAATCAGTGATTCCCCCCAGCTCTGAGCAGCTCCAGGAGGGCAGCTGAGTCTCCAAAGGCCAGGAGGGCACAAGTCCAGCTTTGGCATCTGTGGGTTCTGCCCCATCCAAGGGTGCAGGAACCCACTGCTGGCTCTGGGCTGTGGGTGCTGCCCCATCCAGGGGGTCAGGAACCCACTGCTGGCTCTGGGCTGGGGGTGCTGCCCCATCCAGGAGGGCAGGAATCCAGCCCTGGCCCTGGGCTGGGGGTGCTGCTCACCCAGGAGGGCAGGAACCCACTGCTGGCTCTGGGCTCGGGGTGCTGCCCCATCCAGGAGGGCAGAACCCAGCCCTGGCTCTGTGCTGGGGGTGCTGCCCAACCAGGAGGGCAGAGTCCAGCTCTGGGCTGGGGGTGCTGTTCCATTCCCACTGTTATCAGGAGCAGGATTTTCCCATTTTCCAGTGACAGTTCCCAGCCCCAGTTCCTGTTTCCCAGCTAAACTCTGGCCTATCTTTACACTGATTTAACCACTAGCCACCCACCAAAGTTCCCCTTCTGGGGGTTCCTCCTCCTCTGAGCTGGGTTTGCCCTTTGCTGCTGGGAGGTTCTATGAAGATGAAAGGCAAAAAATCCCCCAGTTTTCAAAACTATAAACACTGTTATCTGCTCCTCACATACCTTTCCTTGCTCTACATGGGAGAAGGAATAATTTTGTTTATTTACTGTTCCAGCCTTAATTAAGGGAAGGTTTTAGACCCACAGCTTAGACAAGATGAAGATAAACAACTGCTCTGGAAGTCAACATGAAACCCAGCAAGAAAATCCTCCTGAGCTGTGCCCAGTTCCCAGGAAAAAAAGGGAAAGACTCCAAGGGTTCCTTTCTACCCTACAAGCACAATTTTCTCAAAGCCCTTCCAAAGGAGATGGGGCAAAAAGCAAACACAAAAATCCAGCAAAGCTGATATAAAGTCCCCCCTTCAATATTTCAGTTTAGGCCTGTTAAGACAAGTTTTAATGGATTTTCTGGAGAACAAAGTTGCTTTATTTGATTTTTTAATTTGATTTTTCAGGGTGCAGAACAGCCCCACTGCCCTGCCCAGCTTTTTTTTTTTTGCCTCCTAAATAATTCAGAATTATTTTTTTTACACAAAAGGTTGGACTTCTGAGCTTGTTCAGATATTAAATTAGGATTACAAGAAATATTTTATCCCACCGGTATACATTTATAAATAATATATTTATTTCATGTTTTTCTAGCAGCAGGAACAAAACCACAGAATCTTGGGATCATTTAGGTTGGAAAAGAGACCATGGACTGCCACCACTAAACCACATCCCCAAGTGCCTGGACACTCATTTGGCAAATTGTTTTAGTCAAGAAGGAAGAAACAAGGAAAGCTTTTGGCAAACCATTCTGGGAAGACATTATTTTCATTTTTGCCCCTATTTAGGAGCCTTTTTGTTGAAATTCTAGGCTTTTCAACACCTGAAAAAGGTATTAAAATGGAATAATTCTCTTCTTGAAAAGTAATGCACCATTCAACCTTTGGAACTCTTTGGACAGTGGCAGATAAATGTGACTATGAGTCACTTTGACTTAAAAACAACTGTAATTAAAATCTGGAATGCCATGAATTCCTCTAACCCCCCAGTGAGCCTTCCCCTCCCTCCAATTCAGGTTCTAAATCACAGCCCACTGCTGTTAAAATAGGGATGAACGGGAAGTTCATGCACAAAATTCACCCTTCAGTGCCTTGGGGTGTTGGGGATGGAAAGACAGCGATGCCAAAACCACCCCAAGCAGAGACAGAAATCCCCTCCAAGAGCACTCAGCCACCAGTTGGGTCCTTTCCCTGCTCCAGCTGGGGAATTCAGCAATAAATGACATTTCCCAACACAACACTGGGGGGGGGAGGGTTGCAGTAGTGGGAGGTTTCTGCAGAAATTGCAGTGAGCTCATTTATATGCTAAATATCCTGCATGGAGTGACATCAAAGGGGCCTGGGGGGGGAGGCAGAGGGGAAATGAAACCCTGACACCCAGAACAGGCTCCAGAGAACATTCCAGGGGGCAGAAAGCACAGCTGGGGCTGCTCAGGGGGAAGGTCCACCTGCGGGGACTGGCACAGGGATCTGACCCAAGGTCGGGCACAGAAAACATTAAAAAGATCCCTAAAAAGAGAAAGCAGCTGGTGGGAAGGAGATGGAGAAGAGCTGGAAGTAGTAAGGGATTTGTGGGTTTAAGGAGTGGAAGGAGAATTGTTGGGAGCAGCAATGGACATTTGTGGGGTTTAAGGAGTGGAAGGAGATGGAGAAGAGTTGGGAGCAGGAATGGATTTGTGGGTTTAAGGAGTAGAAGGAGATGGAGAATTGTTGGGAGCAGCAATGGACATTTGTGGGGTTTAAATAGTGGAAGGAGAATTGTTGGGAGCAGCAATGGATTTGTGGGTTTAAGGAGTGGAAGGAGAGGGAGAATATTTGGGAGCAGCAATGGATTTGTGGGTTTAAGGAGTGGAAGGAGATGGAGAAGAGTTGGGAGCAGGAATGGATTTGTCGGGTTTAAGGAGTGGAAGGAGATGGAGAAGAGTTGGGAGCAGGAATTGATTTGTGGGGTTTAAATAGTGGAAGGAGAATTGTTGGGAGCAGGAATAGATTTGTGGGGTTTAAGGAGTGGAAGGAGATGGGCAATATTTGGGAGCAGCAATGGATTTGTGGGGTTTAAGGAGTGTTTCCCAGGCTACTGGTAATGGGCTGAATGGAAATCACCCCAATTCTGAAGCAGATAATGAAATGTATATAAAATGTAGGGCTGCAAACCTTCATTAACACGTTTCTCTGTGGTCCTGGGAATAAACACTGGCTGTGAATGAAGTGGAAAATGTTGTGGACATTCATACCCAACAAAATCAGAGAGATTTAAGCAGAGGCTGGACAGAGACACCCTCCCAGCCCATCAGTGAGTGCCTATGAAATGACCCTGCATTTGAAGCACAGGGCTATGGAACAGCTGGATTTTCAGTGGGATCCACATTTGAAAGTACTGAATTAAAAAAAAACAACAAACAAAATCTACAAACCCAGCAAGATAAATACATTTGTACCCCAGGCTGATTTCTGATCCCTTCACCAAAAGGAATTGCCTGAAGTCCCACCTGGCCTGGGACACTCCCAGGGATGGGGCAGCCACAGCTTCTCTGGGCACCTGTGCCAGGGCCTCAACAGCCTCACAGCCAGGAATTCCTTCCCAACATCCCATTTAAACCTCCTCTCTCTCCATCTAAAACCCTTCCCTTGTTCTGTCAGTGCCTGCTGAGTAAAGTCACTCTCCTTTCCTGAAGGTCCCTCCCAGCCTGCCCCATCCAGGGACTGTGGGATCCCATTCCATGTCTCTTCCTGAAGCACATGGAATTAGCACAAAGCCCCCCCAGAGGAAGATGGGAGAACCCTCTGGAATGAAAGAGCACTGAGCAGATGCCCATGTTTTGCAGGCACTGCTGGCACACACACATCCTGTCCAAAGCAGGGAATGACCCTTCCCAGGCCAGCAGCACCCACCACGTCCTGGGAGGGGGAAGGGCATCAGGGGCTAAAGAAGGATAAAATTAATTCCTCTGGGCTGGCCCAGGGTGGTGCCAGGCAGGACTGAAACACCCTCCAAAACATGACCCAAGAAACAGTTCTGGCCTTGGTTGGGGACTTTGTTTTTCCAAAACCTCAGGGACAACTTCCTGACTTCAAAATACGCAGTAGAAAATTTGTATGAAGTCAGCAACGCCCCCAGTCCCAGACTCAAGTGCTTGGCCCTTGCACTGTTTCTGCTGTAAAACAGGGCATGTGTTAAACATCAGGGAGGTAAGGAATGGTTCAACACTCTGGAAAAGCAGGAAAACAGTCTTGGTCTGTATGAGCTAAAACACATCTCTGGGAGAACATAAATCATGTTTGGATTTGGAAAACCTCCCCCTCTTGGCACTTTCCTTCACCCTCAGCCACTTCAGCTCCAGACTGATTTGACTGGGACCTTTTATAGGATTTTGATGTGAGAACCTTCTCCTGGGCAGCTTCTTATCCTGATTTTATTTCTTGCTGCTGCTTTTATCTTGCATTCTCATGCTCTCTGCCCTTGCATATTTAATAATTAACTCACTCTCTCTATATATTTACTTATATTTATACACACAACAAAGTATTTTAGAGCCTGTTAGAAACAGGCTCTAAAATAGGTTTTTAAACCCCTTTCTGTTGGGTTTAGGTTTTAAAAGACTGTCTATTCAGCACATTTAAAAAGGGAGCTTAGTATTTCTCCCTACAGGAGAAGGAATGATTTCCCCCTGTAGTTTCTACCCTCTCCAACTGTAAATCACATTCCTAATTACCTCAGGTACTCTGAGGTATGAGAAGCACTTCACTGCAACAATTGGGTTTGCTCTGCAGTTTTAATTAAGCAACCCACTCATCCAAAAAGGCACAGATTAGTTCCTGGTGCCTGGAATGAGAGTTTTTGACTCACTGGCCATGAAAACAGTTCCCTTTTACTAACCCAGCACTGGCAGCCAAGGAGGGAGCTGGGTTATCTTTTCCTGAGTGTTTCTTAACCCACTACAAGTCCCTCTTTAACTCTCTCAAAACACCTCCCAGTGAAGTAGAAAAAGATTCAAGGATTATTTCAGATGTTTTGCCATCAAAACTCTGAATTATTCCATCAAAAGCCACTACAGCAGAAGGCACAGCAGAAGCCAAAAAGCACCAAGACAGAGATATGATCATCATTTTCTGCTATGAACTCCTTCAAGCAGAAGGAAACTTGTTGGCTTGAGGTTGTTTTTCCTTTTGTTAAGATAAAGCCTCTAAACACAGAGATTGTTGACCTTTGCACAACAGTGGGAAGTGCAGCAAGTGCAACCTCTCTTCATCAGGAGGTGTTTTTAACATCCCTCCTCTGATCTGAGCCTGGCATGAAGCTGATTCAGTGATTTGACAAGGATGAAATGAAGGAAAAAACATCATCATAGAATTAATTCCCTGATTCCTGACACTGCAATCCCCATTTGCAGCACCCAAAGGAACAGCTGGACCATGGCTGTGCCCAAGAATTCCCTGATTTCTGACACTCCAATTCCCACCTGCAGTACCCAAAGGGACCAGCTGGAACACGGCTGCGCCCCAGAATTCCCTGATTCCAGACACTCCAATTCCCACCTGCAGCACCCACAGTGACTAGTGGCCCATGGCTGTGCCCCAGAGGATTCCCTGATTTCTGATGCTGCAATTCCCACCTGCAGCACCCAAAGGGAACAGCTGGAACATGGCTGTGCTCCAGAATTCCCTGACTGCTGATGCTGCAATTCCCACTTGCAGCACCCAAAAGGAACAGCTGGACCATGGCTGTGCCCCAGAGGATTCCCTGATTTCTGATGCTGCAATTCCCACCTGCAGCACCCACAGTGACTAGTGGCCCATGGCTGTGCCCCAGAGGACTCCCTGATTGCCATGGCTGTGCCCCAGAGAATTCCCTGCTTCCCATGGCTGTGCCCCAGTGACTCCCCCTCACCTCGGCCTTGCGAATGCTCTCTCTGGCCTCGTCCATCTTCTGCTCCAGCTCTGCCCGGCTCTGCTCCGACAGCACCGGCCCGTGGCATTCCAGCTCCTCCAGGGTCTGCCAGGACAGGGACACACACAGGGTCAGTGCCAGCCAGCCAGGCACTGCCAGGGCAAACATTCACAGCAATTACTGTCCGTCACATGCTGGGGGTCACCAGTGATGGTCCAGCCTGGAAAAACAAGATGATGACCAAGCACCACTTGGGAGTACAGAATTTCACCTGGGAATTCCACTGAGGGGAAGGCTTCAAGGTCCTCACCAAAACACGGTGGGGTGTATGAGCCAACTCATCTGTTCATTGGAATTCTGTATTTGAAGGGTATGGTGCTCCATGTTTACATCAGGAATGGAGAAGCCCAGGATGGTTTGAGTTGGAAGGGACCTCAAAGCCCATCCAGTGCCACCCCCTGCCATGGCAGGGACACCTTCCATAGCCCAGGTTGCTCCAACCTGGCCTTGGGCACTCCCAGGGATGGGGCAGCCACAGCTGCTCTGCCCAACCTGTGCCAGGGACCGCCCACCCTCCCAGCCAGGAATTCCTTCCCAATATCCATCTATCCCTGCCCTCTGTCCATTTGAAGCCATTCCCTGTGTCCTCTCCCTCCATCCCTTGCCCCAAGTCCCTCTCCAGCTCTCCTGGAGCCCCTTTAGGCACTGGAAGGGGCTTCTCAGGTCTCCCTGGAGCCACTTTAGAGGTATCAGAACATTCTGGATGTTTTTCTGCAGTTGATTCCCTGCTCAGGGGCTGGAACTGTAGGAATGTCTGGGAAATGAGGCAGAACATGGTGAAAACACAACAGATTCCTCCATGGCTGCCTCTTTGTCTTTATTCCCACCCCTCAAATACACCTTCCCAAACCCCTGATGGCCCAGCCAGGCTGTCCAAAGGCACCTCCAGATCCTGCTGGGCCAAAGGTGCAGAAATAAATCCATCAACACACTCAATTTTATACCTTCCCAGTAAAGTGCACATTGCTGGGATTTCCCCAGTGCTGCAAAGCCTTCTGATCCCCCAGTGAATGTGGGTGATAACGACATGGGAAGGTGGAGATAAGAGAACCCCAGGGAGATAAGGGAAGCCTAACTGGAGCAGGAGGAGGGTGGGCACTTGCAGTGCACCTGGAGCTCTGATTGCACATTCCTATGAGAACAACAAAACATATGGACTAAGAAAAGGTCTGGGGAGCTGCAAACCAAGGAAGGCTGGATGCAAACACCAGGGAGAGGGGACAGGATCACAGAATCCCAGACTATTCTGAGTTGGGAGGGACCCCCAAGGATCATCGAGTCCAACTCTTAAGTCCATGGCCCACAGAGGGGATTGAACCCATGACCTTGGCATTATTACAACCAAGTTTTACCCAACTGAGCTGATCTCAGGATGGAAGGGATTGCCTCTGCCAAGCCCCAGCCCATGGGCACAGCTCTGCCCACCTACCCTCTGGCTGTGCACGATGGCCTTGTGCTCCCGTGCCACGCGCGTGGCCCATTTCCGCGCCTCCTTGTTCAGGCTGTGCTCCTCCGTGGTGCCCGTCTCCGACTCCAGCTGCCGGCTCTGCAACACACAGCAGGGCATGAGGGGGGCACACTCTGCACTGAGCTCTGGGCAGCAAGGGGCATCTCCTGCAGGAGAGCTCGGGGTGATGGGAGCTCCTAGGGAACAAGGAGGACACGAGCAGGACATCTCCAGGAGACTCTGGGATGGGACCAGGCTGGGGGAGGCCAATTCCAAATGCAAAGCTCACAGGAATTCCCAGCTCAAGCACTTCAGGAACATCAGTGTGACACTGGGCACCACCACAGCTCCACTGCAATGGAAGCCACTGGGAACCCAATTGAAACACTGGCACAGGCACCCACTGATCCAGGACATGAAGGACAACTATCCAGGGATTCACCCGAGTTCTGAAGGAAACATCATCACAGGAAGCAAAGAGCACAGAATGGCCTTAAAGCTCATCCAGTGCCACCCCCTGCCATGGTCCTGGTGGGTTTTGAAGCTTTTGAAGTCAAAGGAGTTGCTGGGCAAGGCAGCCCAGAAGGGGAGGAGGACAGTGACAAGCACATGGACAGCTCTGGTGAGAAGAGGCAGGAAGGGGAAGCTGCAGGTGAAGATCTCCCCACCCATCCCCTCCATTTAATCACTAACTTGACTTTTACCTGCTTTTACAGAATCCTGTCCCATCCCTGGGGTAACACTGGGCCTCAGTTTATTCCCAGTGGCTGTCCCACTGACTCCCAAGTGACTCCCACCTGAGCCTGAACAGCCCCAAACCTGAACAGAATCCTATAAACCATCTCATGAAACATCCCAGAAGGGATTCCCAATGTTCCCATTGGTCCTGCTCCCACTCAGCAACTCATTTTCCTCAAGAAAGACTCCAGATTTTTCAGTCACTCGAAAACCTCCTGCATGATCCCAAGGGTGGCTTCAGTTTTTAATCTATTTATCAGAAGCACTTGACCAGAGAAACAAATGCAGACTTTGTGGCCACTCCTAAGGGCACACACAGTGAGAAATTAAGGCGTTGGTTTTGGATCAGAGTGGTCAGATTAGTTGTTCAGAAAGCAGTGCCCAAGCAGGGCAGAAATAAAACAACATAAAAATAGGGTAGGGAAAAGAGTTGGGGTGAAACTTGTCTGGGTGAACACCAAAAATAGAGGCAAAAGCAGGAGGAAGAATCTCGAGGCAAAATTTGGCCTCCTGGGGAAGAAGCTGAAAACAGGGACTCCCTAAGGTGGACAAGCTGTGGAAATGCCCAGTCTGGATGCTTGGCTGAGGACAGTCCCCAACCCAGGAGGACATGCAATGCTCCCTGAATCCATGGAGATGGTGGGGCTGGGAGGGACGTGACTCCACCTGACCTGCAAAAGGAGCTGCTGGACTCAAGGAAGCTGTGGAGGAACTTGGGAGCAGAGGAGCAGCAGGAGGTGGCTGGCATGGAAAAGTCTGTGCTCCAGGAGGGATTCAAGGATCACCTGGGAAGTCTGACCCCTCAGGGAAAGGGGGATGAAAACCCAGCAGTCACTGAGACAGCTGAGAAGGAAGGAGCTGATCCAGGTGCATCCTCAGACATGGACACTGAAGGGAAGGAGGTGTGGGAGCTGCAGGGTTTGGTCCTGACCTGAGCCCCCAAATCAAGCTCCGCCTTGAGCATTTTCAGACTGTAACTCTGTGGTGGCACCACAGCCTGTGCCTCAATTTAACCCCTTCTAAAGAGGGGGAACCCAACCCACACTCCCTCTCTCCTGCCAGTGCCTCAGTTTAACCCCTTCCAAAGAGAGGGAACCCAATCCACCCTCTCTCCTGCCTGTGCCTCAATTTATCCCATTCCCAAAGAGAGGGAATCCAACCCACCCTCTCCTGCCAGTGCCTCAATTTAATCCTTCCAAACAGAGGAAACCCAACCAACCCTCCCCTTCCCAAAGAGAGGGAACCCAACCCACACTCCCTCTCTCCTGCCAGTGCCTCAGTTTAACCCCTTCCAAAGAGAGGGAACCCAAGCCACCCTCTCCTGCCCAAAGAGAGGGAACCCAAGCCACCCTTCCCAGCCAGTGCCTCAATTTAACCCTTCCCAAAGAGAGGGAATTCAAACCATCCTCTCCTGCCAGTGCCTCAATTTAATCCTTCCAAAGAGAGGGAATTCAACCCATCCTCTCCTGCCAGTGCCTCAATTTAACCCTTCCCAAAGAGGGGGAACCCAAACCACCCTCCCCAACCAAGGAATGAGGGAAGAGCCAACCCCCCCAGCCAAACCCAGCTGGGCACTGTGCCATCCCCCAGGGCTTGGGTTGCAGGGCAAACTCAATGCTAAAAATGCCCCAGGAAGCCAAGGCAAAGTGCTGGGAGGCTCCAGCCAGCCCCAAAGCCCAGAGGCTGGGCCTGAAACAACAGTGAGCTCAGGCTGCAAACCCGCGGCACTGCCCTCTGTGCCCGCAGTGGGGCTGCAGACACAGCCTGCAGTTTTAGTTAGCATTTACAGCTGGACATGCACTGCTTTAAAATAAAAATATAAACCCCCTTGGCTCTCAAACCTCAAAGTTATTATTTTTTCTTTATTTTTGAGGCTGGAGGCTAAAACAAAGTCACTTTGACAAAGCAAAGAAACATTGACTGCATGCAAAGGGCCAACACAAAACCAGGAATGAAAAAGGCTTTGAAAGAGGGGAAAACAAGAGGTTTCCACCCAGGGCTGCAAAGCAACCCTCTGGGAGGAGGCAGCAACACACAGGCCATTTCTCACACAAGTCTGAGCTCAACTCAGCAGTCCTAATAAACCCTGAGTCAAGTTTAGCAATTGTTTCAGTCTGTTAGAGCAGAACTGATGGAATTTCCTTTGGCCCAGAGGGACCTTGGCCTGTCCCACATCTTAAGTCAGGTCTCAGTGTTTCCAACAGGACATCCCTCACCTTGAAAAATCAAATTATTCCCATACAGGGCTTTTCCCCCCCCTTTAAAAATCAACATTATTCCCATACAGGGCTTTTCCCCCCCCTTTAAAAATCAACATTATTCCCATACAGGGCTTTTCCCCCCCCTTTAAAAATCAACATTATTCCCATATAGGGCTTTTTCCCCCACTCAGGAGAATAAAAAAGGACCTACAGCCACTATATGAAGTTATACAACATATTATTTTATCACCTAAATATTATGATAAAGTTAAAGCCAAACCAATCTGCTACTGCTGCTTTATAGGACCTCATTCTGCTTTATAATATATACATAAATTATGATAAAATAATAATATATTAATAAAAGTTTAAAATAATACATTACTAAATAAAGGAGGATAAGGAACATCTTCTCAGGCAGGGAATAAAGAAAGTTATTCCATTTAAATTTAAGTGAGATCCCAGAAACGGAATCCTGGGATTTTTTCAGGAAAAATAGTCCCACCATAATTGCATGGGTTTATTTAATTTATTTTTATTTTCTAGAGCAAAATATTTCCAAACTGTCCAAACTCTGAAAAGTACTGGGTTTTGTTAACAAAAACTACTTTTTTAATATATTTAAATTCAAGAAAGTTATACCTAAAACCAGTTTGTTCTGGTATTAAAAGACTGATAAAATTAAATAATATCTTTATTTTTACTATATTTCACTTNTAAAAAAGTTACTCAAATCCAGCTTGTTCTGATATTAAAAGATTGAGAAAATGAAATAATATCCTTATTTTTAATATATTTCACTTTAAAAAAAAGTTATATTTAAAACCAGCCTGTTCTGGTACTAAAAGATTGATACAATCAAATAATAACTTATTTTCAATATATATTTAGCTTTAAAAAAGTTACTTAAACCCAGTTTGTTCTGATATTAAAATACTGAGAAAATAAAATAACATCCTTATTTTTTAATATATTTCCCTTTGAAAAAGTTATACTTAAACCCAGTTTGTTCTGATATTAAAATACTGAGAAAATAAAATAACATCCTTATTTTTTAATATATTTCCCTTTGAAAAAGTTATACTTAAACCCAGTTTGTTCTGGTAGCAAAAGATTGATGCAATTAATTAATATATTTATTGCTAATATATTTATGTGCAAAAATTTAGCCCAAAAGCCAGTCTGCTGTGGTGTTAAAAGACTGAGAAAACTAAACAATAACTTCTTTTTTTTTCATATTTAAGTTCAAGAAAGTTATACTTCAGCTCCAGGAAAGTTTTATTTAANTTGAAAAAAGTTATACTTAAAGCCAGTCTATTTGATACTACAAGATTGGTAAAATCAAATAGTAACTCACTTGGAATATATATTTAGCTTCAAGAGAGTTATACTTAAAACTAATCTGTTCTGGTACTGAAAGATATCTGTATTTTTAATACATTTAGCTTCAAAAAAGTTATATTTAAAATCAACCTCTTCTGGGATTAGAAGATTGATAAAATTAAGTAATAAGGTTTTTTTAATATATATAAAACATATATATTTATATATATAATATANTATTAAAATACTGAGAAAATAAAATAACATCCTTATTTTTTAATATATTTCCCTTTGAAAAAGTTATACTTAAACCCAGTTTGTTCTGATATTAAAATACTGAGAAAATAAAATAACATCCTTATTTTTTAATATATTTCCCTTTGAAAAAGTTATACTTAAACCCAGTTTGTTCTGGTAGCAAAAGATTGATGCAATTAATTAATATATTTATTGCTAATATATTTATGTGCAAAAATTTAGCCCAAAAGCCAGTCTGCTGTGGTGTTAAAAGACTGAGAAAACTAAACAATAACTTCTTTTTTTTTCATATTTAAGTTCAAGAAAGTTATACTTCAGCTCCAGGAAAGTTTTATTTAAACCCAGTTGGTTCTGCTATTAAAAGATTGAGAAAATCAAATAATTAATTAATGAAATGTTACAAGTATTTAATTCAAAAGCATTTTAACCCCGGTTTCTCCATGCTCTGCCCCCGCGGGTGGAGAACACTCAGCCTGGGATGGGATTCGTTCATCCCTCTGTGTTTCTGTCACCTTTGGTGCAAAACCACCACGCACAACCCCCAGGAACCAAAAGCCAAGAAGGGCAAAGATGTGGCAAAAGAATGCTGGATAATTATCCTGTAATTTCATTTGGGTTCATCAAACCCACCCCATTCCTGCCCAACCCAAAAGCCTCACCAAGAGCCTTCTGGTCCTCACTGATTAAAACTTGGGGATGTGCAACCTGCTGTCCAGGGGGATCCTGCCAGCTGAGAGGGATTATATGGATCATAAGGAGGGATAATTTCATTATTTGGGGGAAAAGTGGCAGCTGGAAGCTCCAAAAGCTGCAGAGCCCTGAGGAAAAGCAGGAATTCTGCAGCCCAAGGGGTTTGGCAGGTAAAGAAGTCGCTGCAGGTGAAGGGGCTGGGACACTTTTAGAGCACAAAAATCCCCACTGGACACTCAAGCCAAGGAATCCCATCATTTTTCATGTTAAAAGGTTTACCAGGAGGGAATTACAGCCCTGCTGGACAGGGGATGGCACAACCCTCTGAAAGAGGAGCAGGATCAGATCAGCCCCAGGGCTGCATTTCCTCAGTGCATCCCCAACCTCAGCTGGCCCAGGAGCTCCCAGGGGGGCAGGAACCACAGGAATTCAGCCCAAAATCCCAGCAGCAGTGCCAAGGGCTGTGCTCAGAACTGGGAATCTGCTCCCAGGAATAACACCCTACATGGATTTGTGCTTATTAAAGACTCATTGTGAACCAAGCCTTTTTTTAAATTTTCCTATTTTACATCCATTTTATTTATTTGTATTAATTTGCATTTATTTTACTGTTTGGAACCATATCCTGCATTCTGTTGCCACCTCCACAGGGTCCAAATCCAGCCTCCCAAGCCACATGCACAGGGATAGGGACACAAATGGCACCAGGTACCTCTGCTATTGTCATTCTCATAGCACTGACAGGTGAGGGCTCAATCTCCACCAGCTGAACTGCATTGAAACTCTGGATGCAGAGATTCCACAAGAAGGGATGGAAACACGGCAGCAAAGGTTAGAAAGGCAGGAAAGACACTCACATTGGCACTGTGTTAACAACAACCCCAAACTTCAGCAGGGAATAGGCACAGCTGGGAGGGATCCACAAGGATCAGCTCCAGGACACCCCAAAAATCCCACTTATTCAGTGCAAAGGAGCTGGAAATAAGATCAGGATCACACTTTGTTGCAAGGGGAATACAAAGGGAACTGTGCCAGAGATGTTGGGGTGAGTGGAAAATCCCTTTTTAGCAGCTGTTAACAGGGGGCTGGAATCCAATCACCTGAAATTCCCATCACTGCTGTCCAAATCAAGGCACCAGTGAATTCAAGGAAGAAAAAGTTGTATTTTTTTAAAGATCCAAATTTATTTTAAACTGCTATTTCCTAAAATAACAGTAATGTGGATGGGACATAGACAATCCAACCAAGGGGAGTTGGGGAATGTGTTTAAACACTCTGATTTACTCAATTGTAATGCCATTGCTTTGGAAGCAACACAAACACCAAGAGAGTATTTCTGGAGGTTGTTCTGGAAGGCAGTGCCTCACCAGGGTGGGTTTTAAGTTAATAACTCCCCTGTGTCTCTCCAAGTACTGCCTGAGTAGTTTCAGTGTGCAGACACTTCACTGGGTGACAACACAGGTTGGAACCCAGGGAATATGATGAGAACCTCCCCAGCAGGTTAAAAAGGCAACAGAATTTAGTCAGAATTAGGTTGAAAGCAGAGAAACACAGGACTGTTAGTCACAAAAAAAGCCAAAACCCCACTCTGTTTTCCTGTGGATGACACTGAGCCTGTTGGATGCTTTTATCACCATCACCCACGTCCTGCCAGCAGCTCTTTCCTTCCCAAAAATCCGGCTGGAGGTTAAACCCATGTGGGACACCAGTGAGCACAGTCCTCTCCCCCATTTATTACATCAAACCCATCCAAAGCAGAGCAAGACCAAGGAATTGGGAAGGGTTCTTACAGTGTCACTGTCACTGGGCTGGAACTGGAAGGGCTGAGGTTTGTGGAACACGGAGTTCTCCTGCAGGAACAGCTGGAGGTTGGAGTCCCGAACCACCTGAGGGGCAACAACACCTGTTAGATCCTCACTGGGCACCTGAGGAGCATCCACAGAGCAAAAGCAGCCCCTCAAACAGAGTTAATTCTGCAGCAGAGCTCGGAAGGAAATGCAGGACCTGAAACACAACACTGACCTACAGAACGAGGCAAAAGCCATTGAGGAGAAGGCACAACGTGGTGTCAGTGCCAGCAGCATTTCTGAGCCCCCTTTGGGGGTAATTCCTTGGGCAATGCTCTTCCTTAGGCTGAGATGTGTTCATTTTACAGAAATGATCAGTTGTGGGAGCTGAAAAGACTATTTGGAGTAATGCACAATAAAACCAGTCCCAAACTTCATCTCTCTTGATTAAGTTGCTTTCAGAGGAAAGTCTCCAAGTGTGTGTTATGTAAAGCAAAACCACTTCAGCTCCTGAATTTGTTTAATGACATGTTTCAGAAAGCATGACACAGATCCCTAAACAAACCCCTCCTGTCACAATTTACAGAGATTTACAAAGAAATGCTCAGTGATTGCAACATGAAAAAACAGTAGCACTGGTTGAAGAGCTCTCCAAGAGCATTCACTGCTCCAATCGATGGAAATGAATACACAGAAACATGGTATTATAAATATCTATTCCCAAACTCAGGGCTTAATGGACAAAGTAGATAATGAAGTTGATTTAGGCAGAAATAGCAGCATTGTGCATGACCTGGATGGAATGGGAAACACGACTTGTTGTCTAACACAGCAAAGTGGTGCTGAAATCCCAAGCTGTGAAAATTCATCTTCAGTTAAAGACAGTAAACAGCCCTCCAGGGCCAAAAATACACTGAGAAGTCCATAATTAGGGCTCCAATTTGAGCAGTTGAACACGAACACATTCCAGTGAGAGGGGTGGGAACAGACAGGGATCTGCCCCAGGAATTCCCAGAAATAGAAGTGCAGAAAACAGTGAGGCAGGAAACATCTGCAGGCTCAGCTGATGCTCAGCCCTGATGCCAAACACCATTTCATTTCAACAGCTCTTGCATTACCCAGCCCTTTGGAGCCCTGGGAATGCTGACAGCAGCGCACAACCCTGGCCATGCCAAATGGAGTAATCAGCTGAACTTCAAGGAGGAAAAAAACCCAAAAATAGTTCCTAAGGGTGTGAAAACCTTCACTGAATTGTCACCACAGACCTCTGCCTTCCCAACTCAGCTCCTCAAGGAGGAAAAGCCATCCCTGCAACACCAATCCCGAGGGATTCTCCCTCAAAGCCACGAGAAAGGAGAACAACTGTTACCAGAGGAGGAAAACGTGCAAGGCCAGCAAAGTCAATGGTGCATTTTGCACAATGTATTTGACAAGAGAGAAAAAGCAAAGCCTCCAAAGCAACAGGGTGTTCCTGGGATTGAACTGCAATTCCCAAAGGGATTGGCTGCTCTTCAGACATTAAATCAATGTCCTCACACAGCTGGTTTATTGGAAGGCAATGCCAGTACAGACTTGCAATCAAATATATCCCATATGGAGCAAAGGCACAGTCAGAGATATGCAGAAGGGAAATTATTTGTCCTCTTCCCACAAACCTCCCAGAAATGGGATTCAAAACAGCCAGTGGAGTTTCAGAAAATCCAGCACTCCGGGGATTGGGAACACCAAGGATGTGGGACAGCACTGAGATATTAATTATGAACATACAAAAATGATAGAACCTTAAACAGAATATTAAATATTATACAAATACACAGATTTAGTTCAAATACTCCAACCCACCATTTTGGGGAATGCATTTGAACCTCAAATGAGACACCCCAAGGTAAATTATTCAAAGTCCTTTATAACAGGAGATAAAATGGTATTTGGATTCTTTTTAAGCTGCTGCCCAGCCAATTCCAAGCCAGTTTTCCACATCCTCCTTTTACATCTCTGAAGGGCTGAGATCACCTGTCTGCAGGTGAGTAAGGAATGTGTTAGAAATGCTTTTACTCCTCAGTAACTGTGGAGAAAAACACACTCCCTGTGCAAAGGAGCTGTTCCTGGGCAGGGAAGGGAAGAAATAAAGGAGGATTATGACTGGACCAAAGCAGCTCTTCTGAGCTCTACTATTATTATTATTATTATTTAGCCCAGCAGATGAATTATTTAAGGACCCAAAATTATCCTGTGTGGTGACTTTTAACTCAACACCAGTGAGGAGAAACCCCAAATAATAACCCTTGGCACAACTTTGGAAGGCAAGCTTGAGCCTGGCAGCCTCTGTGAGCTGTAGGGCCTGGGGGACAGAGGCTCTCTGAGTGCCCACTCACCCTGCTGGAAGTCTCCAGAAGGAACTGGAAGGTTTTCTGCACAGCCTGGCACGTCTCCAGCTCGGTCCTGCTGAAAGCCACCAAATAGTCCTTGAGGTGGTCAGAGATGTTTCCATCCAGGGCCTGTGGGGGGAGAGCATTGAGGGACACTGAGCAAAGTAGGAAGCACTTTCAGGTGGGATTTATTCAGAATCATGTTTAGACTTTTCAGATGCTCAGACCATTTTTCACACGTGTGTTTGTGCTGAGCTCAGCACTGACAGCAAAGCCCCAACTCTGCTGCAACCAGAGGTGTCACATCCCATCCCAGGGAGCAGGTTACAGGTTCAGTGCAAGTTCTGTCTTCAAATCAACCCTGCAAGTGACTGATAACATCACTGAAATATTCAGCCCTGCATACATTTAAATATAGATTAGACAGATTTGTAACCAGATCCTACTTCCCAGACAGCCATTTGAACATGGAAATGGGGGAAACTCCATTTCAACAGACTCAACAATGTGTTTCTACAGAAAACTGACTCTGATTATTTAAATCACTTTGAAAATCAGGGGAGGAAAAGGGTGAGATTGTGCAAGACTTAAGAAATAGTTTGTGCCCCAGAGCCACCAAGGCCAGTGTTTAAGACAAGGTGAACAGACAAAGGAAATCAGACACAAATCCTGGGAGAGTCCAAGGCCAGGCTGGAGCAACCTGGGCCAGTGGAAGATGTCCAAGCCCAGGGCAGGGAGTGGGATAAGAGGAGCTTTGAGGTCCCTTCCAACCCATGCCATGATTCCATAAAATACCCAGAGCTTGGGATGAACAGGGCAGCTCCTGGAGACTCCCAGAAACAAAAGGACCCACCAGAAGGCTGGGAAAGAGCCATAGGATAAACTGCTCCAGGCTCTCAGGATTGGGTCAGCTCCACCAAACTCTCTGGTAACCACAATTTTTCCAAAAATTCTTGCTCAAAGGATGATGTAATAATAGCTTGGATGTTCAACTGAGGTATAGAGTAGGAAATTCCCAACAGCAAATCCACGGCAAACCCTCAGAGAAACACAAACACAGGTTTGGAGTGGGCACAGCTTTCCTGGAATTCCCTGTTGAGGAGGCACATTCCCAGGACAGCAGGAGGATGGAGGGTTTGAACACTCCCTGGGCTTTTAGCCCTGGAGGGACAAGCCCTGGGTGCCACCAGAGCTCCCACCCCATTCCAAGGACATTCCCACAGCAAACACAGGCCGTGCCCACAGTGCTGGTGCTTCCAGGGAATCCCACCCGTGGTTATTCCCTGCAATTATCCCCCATGGAGCACGAGGAGTTCATCCGTCTCCAGCTGCATTTTGGGTGCTGAGGAACATAAAATAAATCAAGAAATACTCATTTGGTTATTGCCCCACTCCTGCAATGACATCCCACCAACGGGGAAGGGGACATCCCACCAACGGGGAAGGGGACATCCCATCAAAAGGGAAGGGGACATCCCATCAAAAGGGAAGGGGACATCCCATCAAAAGGGAAGGGGACATCCCATCAAAAGGGAAGGGGACATCCCAGCACAGGATTTGACTGGGGGGGTTCCACATTTCCAATGGATTCAATCCACTCTATAAAATGGTAATTATTCCATCAAGCTGGAGGGGAGGATATTAAAACAAAAGGGTTGTATGATCTGAATGAACATCCCCATGGGATTGGATCATCTGACTCCCATTTATTCCAAACTCTCCAACCCAAAGCACCGAACAGCTCAGCTCTGAAAGAAAAAGGCTTTTCAAACTCCTCATCACACAACTTGAAGGGGGGAAAAAAATCAATTCCTAAAAGCCACCAGCCATTGTTCCTCTACAATGGCTTTTGTTCTCCCTCTGCCTCTCAGGAGAGCACTAAATCACTCCCTCAACTATCACAAGCCCATGAAAACCTGTCTTTTTGTCAACTTCAAAAGGAAATCAAGGTTTTTTTTTTTAAAAAAGCCCAAATCTGGCATCAAAGCCAAAATAATACAAAGTTAAGTAGCACAGAATGACAATTTGCAAGGAGAGAAAAAAGTCATTGCTTTTTAAGAAATCATCTCTTTACAGTGGAATTGTCATATTGAAGGTGTGAAATTCCATCCCCTGTCCAAGCTTGGGAAGATAAGGCTGAAATTAGGGCTGAGAAGAAAGAACTGAAGGGCAGTGGGCACACAACCAAATTAAAGTGTGTTTTTATAACAAAACAACCCAAGAATACAAGTGTATTTTTATCAACAACCAAATGAAAGTGTATTTTTATACATAAAATAATGTGAGAATACAAGTGTGTCTTTTTCCACAACCAAATTAAAGTGTATTTTTATACACAAAATAACCAAAAACGCCAAGTGTGGGTTTATACACAAGGAAATCAAACTGTATTTTTATAAGAAATCCTCAACATTAACTCCAGTCAATACAACCACACACAGAGGGCACAGGACAAGGACATTGTCCCCATTTCAACATCCAAGTTTCACTTGGCACTTTACAGAGGAGGAAAATGTCACTCCCAGGTGAGATCACCATTTTCAGGAGGTTTTTCTTTTTATTTCAGGGGATGGCATTGAACATTTTGGGAGGTTGGATGAGTTGGCTTTAATAACTGTACACTTTATAAAAATTCCCTCAAAAGCCAAGTGGTAAATGAAATTATTTGAGCTGTTTTCGGGGACACTTTGGGACGTTGTGACTCATTTAAGGTGCAAAAGAGACCCAATACTGAATTTTTTCTGTTCTTACTTTGAGGTCTCTTCACCAGAACATTCCCAGGTCTCAGCCACACTCATTGCAAAATGACAATTTGAGTTTCTTGGAGAAGACAGAGGACAAGTTAAACTAGGGAGTATTTTTCATTTTAAAAGCAACCAGAAAGAAAAAAATGGCAAATAGTTATTGGAGGAAAATTATTATTATTATTATAAGTATTATTATTATGTATTTTCAAACACAAGCAGCCCTAGTTTTATGTGTTTGCAAACTGCCCCAAAGTTTGGGATAAATCCCCATGGATCAAACTGGGGCTGGAATGAGATGATATTTCAGGTCCCTTCCAANCCTTTTATTTCATTTATTTCTCAAATATTCCTGGCATTCTATTTGTGTTTGTCTGGCACAGAAACAAATAGAATCTGAGTATAATAAT
>VWZD01012701.1:197891-252408 GCA_013396695.1 Sakesphorus luctuosus
ATTATTTATATATTTTATACTGCTATAATAATAATTATATTAATACTAATACTAATTATTATTATTATTATAAGTATTATTATTATGTATTTTCAAACACAAGCAGCCCTAGTTTTATGTGTTTGCAAACTGCCCCAAAGTTTGGGATAAATCCCCATGGATCAAACTGGGGCTGGAATGAGATGATATTTCAGGTCCCTTCCAACCCAAACCATCCTGTGGTTCTATGGAATTAAGTCTGCAATTAAAAACACCCTTTCCTTAACGAATTGCTGCCACTCAGCACTTGGTGTGGCTCATTCTGCCTGTGCTGCTTCCCAGGAGACAGGGCAGGGATGGGAAAGGGCAGGAATGTCCTTCCAGGGAGGCAGAGCTGGGGCTGCCCCTGCCTGGGCTGCAGCCTGAGAACCCAAAGGGAAGGGAGAGAAAGGACCTGAACCGAACTGTTTGTGTTTGTGGAGGGGGAACTTCCCTGGGGAGTCAGTGGGATGGAATCCTGGCAATGGGACCCACCTCCCTGGGGAGGAATCAAAGCAGAACCCCCAAATCCAGAGGGACATCTGTATCACAGATTCCACCTCTGGTTTATTACACCCTCTATTTTATACTTATAGCAAAATCATTTCTATATATTAATATATATTAAAATAAAAATTAAATTCTTACACCACCCTGGTTTTATTTGCATTAGAAACCGTTTTGCCCATCCCTGACCTTCCTTGCTTTGCAAACCACCTGTAATCCCTTCATTTTCATCCCTTATTTTCTGTACCACACTCCAAACCTCTCCTCACTTCCCAACCCACCAACAGGAATTCCAGAGCAAACACACCGAGTGAAGCTTTGGGAGTTTAAAACTCGTGACCAAAATCCATCAAATCAACTGTGAGATCCCACAAGTCTGGGAATTTTCAGTTGAATGGTTTGGGTCAACGAAACTCCAGCAGGAGTTTTAATTTTTACACTCAAAGAAGAGAAAAGGAATATAAAAGGGAAAGGTTGGGATATGGAGAATAACAGGGAAATTAACAGGAATTCTGACTGTCTGGGCATCAGCCTCCACACTCTGGGGACTGGGAGAGGGGAAAAACAAAAACATCTCTCTGTATTTCAGCCCAAGAAGAGCAACAAATCCCCTTTTCTGTGCCACTTTTCCAACTGCTCTCAAAGTCAGAGGTGCCAAAGCCAAGGCCTGGACTCAGCTGGATGTGCCATCTCAGCAGGATCCAGGTCTGGGACACGTCCCAGCGCTTCCCAAGGACACAAGGAGAGGAAGGAAGGGCAGGAAATCCCATCCTCTGCAGTTAACAGCTACATTCCACAGTGGTTTTCCCTTAAAAACACTGATTCCTGGGGGGAATTTCTCCAGGGCATCACTTTCTCCCAATACAGAAGAAAAGCTGCTGATTTTCCCTTTGCAGCTTCTCCGTCCCTGCACGGTTTGTCAGGGCTGCCATCCCTCCTCCTCCAGCAGCACAGGAGGGAATCAGGGCTGGATGTGCCTGGATCTGAATCCCCACCAAAGCCAGGATAAAGCCCCAGCAGTGGCCCTGAAAGTAGGGAAAGCTGAGCATAAACCCCAACCCTCTTGTCTGGAGCACAGTTAGTGCTGGACTCACTCAGCCTCCCAGGAGAAAGGACCATCCCAGTTTTAGCTCTGTAAAACCAGGAGTTGAAGTTGGAGGGGAAAACAGTCACAGTTTGGATCCAAAGCAAAACAGGAGAATAAACCAAGGCTGTCAAAATGATCTGTATCCTGGGATAATCTTACACATCCAAAGCTGGCTGAGTCTCCTTTAGGGAGAGCCAGATCCAACTTGTTCTGGAAGTATCCCTAGTTCTGTTTGGGAACATCTGAAACCCAGTGAGATCCAGCAGGTTTGGAGCCCCAGCACAGGAAGGACGTGGATCTGTCACAGCAGGTCCAGAGGAAACCATGAAGATGCCAAGAAGGTTTTCAGAGTCCCTATGGAAAGATCCTCTCCAGCTTCTGCTCCCTTTGCATTTCCAGACTGAATTATTGTAAGGAGTTATCACCTCACTGTCCTGTTGCTGTTGGGATAATTCACTTCTGCTGTTCCCTTTTGTTTTGTTTTCCTTAAATCCACATCCTGAACAATCTCATGATGTTCCCAAGTACACTCTTCCCAGCAGGAAGCACAAGATATTCAGGGCAATATCTCAGGAGCAGAGACCTGATACAAAAATCTGAGAAGGAGCAGGGACAAAGCCAACAGAGCAAAAGGCAGGAAGAGAATCCCATGAAAAAGGCTGGGAAACACCCACGTGCCTCTTCAGTCAAGAGCTCTGAGTGTCCTGCTCTCCCCCAGCCTGGAGCAGGATCTCTCACCATGGCCCACACTGAGCAGAGAGTATTTCCCACAGGGAACCAGGTCCTGAACTCTGCAACAGGTTTACTACACACCCTCTGCCTGTCATACTAAAATATAAGGACCAAATCCAATTTTTAGGAATTTTTGTAATGGGCAACATGTTCTTAATAGGAAACCAGCTCAGAGTCACTTCAATAACTACAGAATTACAGAACAATGGAGGAAATTATCCCCATTAATTAAGGGAAAAGCATCACGGGGCAGTGCCAAAGGGAGAGCAGCAGGGAAGATGAATCCAAGTTTCCCAAACACCACTTGGGAATTCCATGTGCCCAGCAGTCCATTCCCATTTATTCCCAGGGGATCTCACTCACATCCTGTGCCTCCACTCCTCCTGAGCACCAGTGGGGAGGACAGAGAACCGAGTCTGAAGGCTGTCATTACAATATTGTGAACAGTTTTTCCCTTTTGAACAATTCCCCCCAAGCCTATCCCAAAGCCTGGCACAGAATCCCATTCCAAGCAGTTTCCCCCCCAAGGACTGATGGGGTCATGCCATTTTCTCCATAAGCTGAGAGGATTTTATAAATCATTCCATTATTTGGTAGGAGACAGTGAGAGTTAAAGTTAAGCTTCTTTCCAAACTTACTCAACCCTGCAGGATTAATGCTCAAACCTTTCCAAAGCCACTTCATTTCACAGTATCGATGGTCAGATGCTGAAATCCCACAGGGAGGGATGTCCCAGGAATCAGGGATTTCCTGGATACAAGGCTGTCTTTAACAGTCTTTGCTATGAAATAAATGGAGACTTGCAGCAAAGTGAATTCATGGAAGGGCCTTTTAAACTTGAACTGGGGCTTTTGGACCCAAGAGGAGAAGGGTCTGTGCTCATGTGGAAGGTGAGACACAGAGGTCAGAGATTTGTGGCAAAAACAGATCATAAAATGTGTATCATAAAAACACAAGTATCAGAAAGTGGCACGTTTCTAGTTAAAGCTTTTCAAGTGTCCAAGGCCAGGTTGGACAGGGCTTGGAGCACTCTGGGACAGTGGGAGGTGTCCCTGCCCATGGCAGGGGTGGCACTGGGTGATCCTTCAGGTGCTTCCAACCCAAACCATTCCATATCCATGTCCATAGCATGGATAGTGGTGGCAACAGCACTTATTGCTCAGGCCAATAACCCTCCCTTGGTTGTGACTGTGCCACCAGAAGTTGTTGTATTTCCAGTGGGAAGCCACTTTTCACTTCCCTGCAAATATTCCCTCCCAGGCAGCTGGAACAGAAATGCCCATTATTGGAATCAGCACAGATTCCATGGACTGGGAAGGAGGCAGAACTCTCCAAAGCAGAACTCAGGGATCAACTGGGAATGTGACAAATGAGCAATTAAGGAAAAGCCTGAACAAGAGATCACAACTGTGAATTAACTACCCAATCATTTCTGTGGCTCCATAATCCCACTCCAAGCAGGGCCTTGAGGGAATTCATTTCCCCAAGGTGTGATGGGCATGGATTTCCCTGGAAGGGAAAACAATGTGGGATCAGCTGTTGGGAAGCTTTCAATGAGCATCCTCTGGATCTGGGATCAGGAGATGGGCAAGGATTCCCTCTGCTCCTTAATTCTGGAACACTGGGATCAGGAGATGGGCAAGGCTTCCCTCCAGTCTGGAACTCTGGGATCAGGAGACGGGCAAGGATTCCCTCCAGTCCTTAATTCTGGAACTCTGAGACCAGGAAAGGGGCAAGGATTCCCTCCACTTCTCCTTCACAAGGCTTTCCTCTGCTCCTTAATTCTGGAACACTGGGATCAGGAGATGGGCAAGGCTTCCCTCCACTCCTCCAGTCTGGAACTCTGGGATCAGGAGATGGGCAAGGATTCCCTTCAGTCCTTAATTCTGAAACACTGGGATCAGGACATGGGCAAGGCTTCCCTCCACTCCTCCATGCAGGGGGATAACATGAGGAGGCCACTCCCAGTCCTGAACTGCCTGGAAAGGACAGTTCCTGTGCCATGTGATGCTGGAGATGATGCCACCCATGGGTGGCTCAACTGGAGTTACAAAACGTTTGTGCCTTGCAGCTGACAAGCACAGGAAGTGAAACAACAGTTCTTTCACTTCCACAAGTCCCCTCTGCACTTTCAAGGGAGAATTACAGGATCTTAAAAGAATAGTCAGCGCTGGATTAATTGAAGAGATTTACAGAAGCAAATGAAAAGCTCCAGTGATTTCCAAATTCTTTTATCTTGGTGCTATTTTTTCATTTAGGGACAGAATTTTCATTCAAAAAAGGAATTCCCTGGGTGCTCCTAAATCATTCCAGAAAGCCCTAAAACAATAACGTGGATGTAAATTGATTTCTTACAGTGATAATATTGGCTCTGCTCATCTGGAGGCTACAGAAATGTGCACTCATGCAAATAAATACCCTTTTATTCACACAGGATACACCATTCCTGGGATAACATTCCTGAGCCTTCAGCAATCAACTCACTTTTCAATTCAAATAGAGCCACCAGTGGAAAGAACCCCCACTCACCCTATTAATTTCAGGAGTAAAGCAAATTATTAACTGCAAGCCACCAAGTCCTCAATTAGGGGTCATTTTCATAATTACTGCCAGTTTTAGCTGGATCCCATTTGTGCAAGTCATGTTGGGAGCCTGCACTTACATTTGTTTCAAATGCTCATTACAAGTGCTGGGAAAAGGGATGGATGACAGTGCTGGAGACAGGGATGGGAACTGAGCCCAACAAGAACTGCCCAACAAAGACCAGCAAAGCAGGAAGGTTCTGGCACTGCTGGGTCGTGCAGTTACTCCAGTTAAGGGCAGGAAAACACTCCAGGAATTTGGGAATCCCAAGGAGAATCTTCGTCACAGAAAATGTTATTTTAAGGAATGACAGGATAATTAAGGCTGAAAGGGAGATATTGGTACAAACTCTGCTCAGAGTTGGGACAAACAGACCAGGCTGCTCAAAGCTGTGTCCAGTTAAGTCCTGACCATCTCCAAGGTCCCAGAGTATCCCAGAACATTCCCAGTTGGAAGGGACCCACTAGGACCATGGATCCTCGCTGGGACACTGCTTTGTTCTGACCACCCTCATGGCAAAACTGTCCTCGTATTTCACCAGCACTCCTTGAGTTTCAACTCCTCCTCCTCCTCCTTCTGCCACCCCATTCCATGAAACCAAAAGCCTGGCTCAGCCCCCTCCAGCCCCTGAGGGTGGCAAGGCCATGGCAGAGGTGCCCCACCCCTGGCAGTGCCCAAGGCCAGATCCTTTTCTCTGCCAGAATCCTCAAAAACAGGCAAGGATGTGGGCACACCCCAGTTCCCCTGGAATGTCCCACAGCAGCCTCTGGAACTCAGAGGGCAGTGGTGGAGCTTGTCTCGCCCACACAGGAGGGAAGAGCAGCTGAAGAGAAATGGGTTAACACTGAGTTTCTATTTCACCCCACCACGTCATCACCCTCTGAGCAAAACCAAGAGGTCAATGACACTTCCTCGTGTTGAGCAAACTGGAAAGTACAGAAGAAACCAGCACAGGTGACTGAGAATTCCAGCACAAACCCCTCCCTGAAAGCACACACAGCACACTGGCCCTTGGACACTGTCCCCCCAAGGCTGCCCTCAGAGACCACACGAGGCAGGAGATGGAATAAGGGCTTGAAAAAAGCAGAATATTATGCAGAAATACTTGTGCTACTGCTCTGGGGAGAACTCTTCAGTGCTCAGGGAAAATCAACAGCTCCCCAACTCTGGCACAGGTTGTGTCACCTCTGGAAGTGCCCAAGGCCAGGCTGAAGCTGCCTGGGGTAGTGGGAGGTGTCCCTGCCCATGGCAGGGGATTGGGAACTGGATGATCCTTTTCAACCCAAACCATTCTGGGATTCCAGGAAATTAAGATCACACACTTTACCAACAGTTTGCTGGGGTTTCTCTTTTGTTTGTTTTGGGTTTTGGTGGGGATTGGTTTGGTTTAATTTTTTAATTCTCCCCTCCAACCTCATTCAGGAGGGTTGAAGAGTTTTTCAGCTAAAAGCTGCCCATGGCATGTTTGGCATCTCCACGGAGCTGCACCAATGGCCCAACTCCACAAAGCACAGCCCAAGGCAGATTTCCTTTAGAGGATCCACCCTTCAAAACCTATCAGAGAAACAACATAAACCCCTTCATTAAAATATTTTCCAAGGGCTTGTCCAAGTCCCGAGCCCCCTGACTCGTGTGCCCACCCCTGCCATGGGCTGGCATGACCTGCTGAGCTCACCCCCAGGTCACCTGTGAACATGCACAGTTGGAAATCTAAGTTTTTGTTCCCTCTTTCTTTCTCTCTCTAAATAATCTCACAACTATTTCAAGTGTCCAGGACACCTGCTTGCCTTTTTTTTTCCACATCAAGGTTTCCTCACTGTAAGTTGCTTTAGAGAGTAATTTTTTAAGGTGGTGCACGAGGGGAACTTAGAGAAGTAACAGCAGTAAAGAAAGAGGAAGTTTCTGCAAAGACAAGATTCAAACCAGAGACTTCAAGCACCATCTGAGACTTCCTGATGGCTTCAGTTTGAGCACCAGGCACAGAAACTGCTCCTGAAGGGGTTTGTGGAGTGCACCTTCACACTCAGGTGATGGCAACTCCTCCTCAGCAAGGAGGGACAGAACAACCCCGGGCTCCAGGCAGGGGCACAACCAGCCCTGGGCTCGGGCACAGCCGGCCCCGGGCTCCGGGCAGGGGCACAGCCGGCCCCGGGCTCCGGGCAGGGGCACAGCCAGACAAAGACATTTGACTGCTACAAATACCTGAGAGAGCCAGAAAAACAAACCCTGGATATTTTCCTTTCCATCCAAAGGAATTTGGCTGCAGGAAAGTACTTGCAACTTGGGTTTTCACTAAACCACAATTATCTCTATCAAAGTCATATAAAATAATATATAAATAGGTTGTACAGAGAGGCTTCTGAAGAGAAAAAAGTTCAGTTTGGGAAAACCTTGGAGAAACTTTTTAAAAAAATTATTTTAAACATCCTTTTTGTTGGGAGCAAATCCAGATTCCTTCTGGCACTGTTTCCAAGCAGGAGCAGTAACTGCTGACAGCCAGCCATGTAAATATGGAATTATCTCCTGTAAGCATCAATTAATGACTTTATCTCCTTTATGACATGGAACTGCTTCCTTTGGGAGCCTTTCCATGCCCCAGCCATCAGTCAGCACAAACACTCCTGGTTCACTGACAGAAAGCACAACCACAGCTCAGCTCCCACCTCCATTCCCTGCCTTTCACTCCAATACAAGGATTATTCCCCCCAGGATGCAAAGGGAGGCTGATAATGAAAATAATGCAGTGGTTTGGTACAACCCTGTGCTAGTTCTGCAAGTTAAAAAGCAAAGAGGTCTCCAGGTGGGATTGCACCACTTGGAAATCCTTTGGAAAGAGCAAATCATTCCAGTTTGCAATGCCAGAATGTGAAATGCAGCCCCATCAAGTGGGAACAGCTGATGGCCCCATTCCTGGGACTCCAGTTCTGAAAACAGGAATAATGTGCATGCAAACCCTTCCAGGAGGGGAGTTCAAACACCCAACTGGGAGCAATCACATCTGAACTCCTAAAGGTTGCCCTTTCCTGTGAGTTCCAGTGGCTGCTCTTGGCTTGACTTGGCCAAATGCCACAGCAATGTTGATCTGCTGTTCCCTAAAATCAAGTTTGAAAGCAGGGGTTTTAATCATGCCAGTTCATTAATGCCACCCTGAAGTGTTCTGATCAGACACCAAAATAGGATTATGGGACAAAAACTCCCCAGGCCAAGAGGAAAACGCAGGTGTTCCTTTAGCCAAGTGAGGGGTTTTTTGGATTCCTTTATCCCAATGAGTCCTTCAGAAAACAAATGAATTAGAAGAATTAGAAGATAAAGTTGACAGCTTGGTTTTTGGGCTTCAATGGCACCAATGGCACCTCTTCTGCCCAGAGAGGGGGTGGATTCCCCATCCCTGGAGGTTTTTAACCTGAGCTTGGCCGTGGCACTGAGTGCCATGATCTGGTAAAGGGACTGGAGTTGGCCCAAGGGTTGGACTTGATGATCTGGGAGGTCTTTTCCAACCCAATCCATTCTATGATTCTAATACTGGGCACTATTCCAGGCTCCACCTTCCCTCTCCTTGGAAAAGCCAACGTGGCTGTTGCAAACCCACCTGGAGTTCTGTCCTTTTTTCCCAGATTTTCCCATTCCACCCCCCAATTCCCTTCCTTACCTTCATGATGTTCACCAGGTCTGTCTGATAGTAGCGATCCTGGTGGGCATTGGCAGCTGCCAAGGTGAGCAGATAGTCATTCCTGGCATGGATGGCCTTGGAATTGCACTCGGAGCGGCGAGCTTTTAACTGGGCAATGAGAACACAGGGCCTGGTGAGAGGGTTAGTGACCAAACACCCCAACAGAAATTAACTTGCATGTGTTCATATCAATATAATATAAACTTCAATACAAATTAAAGTTGAACAGTTTTCTTAGTGATAAAGGAGGTATTTTTCCTACTCCAATTTCAAACGTGGTCTTCAAAGAAGTTTGAACTTAATTAGAAAAAACTCTAATTGTAAATCCAGCCATAAATAACCCTGCATAGAGTGCTTTTTGCTCAGCCTTTATCCCACCCATTCCCCTTCCAAAACAGCCATTATTCCAGGCAATTTCAGGAATTTTCCTCAGGAAATAAGCAGCAAAGCCCAAGTTTTCCTTCCACTCACCTTCACACTTGCCTTCTGCAAGCTTATCCTTGACTGGAAAAGACTAAGTTTGGACCTGGAAGAGGAATTAACAGGAGAAATTAATTGTCTTGGACCATTTCTGCCAAGGACAAACTGAGCTTCTGCAAGATGTAAGTGAGGTAACTCTTCAGGCTTGAGTTTTTATTTGTGTGGTTTTACCAAAGCTGAAGGATGGAGGGAAATAGCAAAGATGCTGAGCTGGACCTTCCCTGCATGTTCTGGAACATCTTGCAGTTCCCCCTGATTTTGGGACCAACTTTCAACAGAATTGGTCTGATTTTTATATCTGAATTCATGAACCATAAATTAGAGAAGGACTTTCTCAGCTGTTTGAAGGAGGGTGGTTTAAAAAGTAAACCCAAATCAAGTAAACAGCTGTTTTAATCTGAATAAGACTTTGGGGTGAATCCATCCCAAAATTCCCAAGCCCAGGTTTTGGTTGGTTTGTGTTGCTTTACTTTCTTCAGGTACTACAGGGAGTTTTGGGGAAGTTCTTTTCCTCATCCAACCTTCAGAAAGACAGAAAAATTCTCAAGATTTCATCTCTGAGAGCAATTCCGAGTAACAAGCAAAAACAAAAATTAAAAAAAAATTATAAAAAGGGTGAGGCCCAACTCCAAAGTGAAAACATATGGCAGTTGCTTTCCTGAAAAGAAGGAAATCAATCTCTTCAGGATGTCAAGGAACAGAAAACCCTCAAAAATTGAGCTTGAAAAACAAAACAATGCCCTGGTTTTTCCCCTTCCAAATGGACTGATACCAAACATGAGATGAGGAATGAAATCAGGAGGTTTTAATTTCATTAAAGAGTGTCAGCTGGCACAGTGTCCTTTGAAAATGTACAATTAGGGAGTTAGTTTAACTCCCTTCCTAAAGAAACCAACCCAAGGGTCTCCTTTCCTATCAGGGTGTGCCTAAAATGGCTACAAAATGGGTATTTTTGTAACAAGCATATATATATATATATCTCTGTGTGTGTGTGTATGTATGTGTGTGCCTGTATATATATGTGTATCTGTGTGTATATATGTACATACATACACATATATCTATGTTCATATAATTTTATATACTTTACATCTGTATCCATCCACCTTTTCATACTCTTGTGTATATTTCAGATCTCTAATATTATTATATAGACGAATCTCTATTTAATATTATTATATAGAAGAATCTCTATATATTAATATAAAGAGATTCTTGTATATAGTAACAGAAATTCTTGTATCTAATATTATATACAATTATGTACAATAATCTACATACCATATATTATATAACATAGAATGTACAAGATGTATTTTATCTACTATAGAATATTTATTCCAATATATGAATGATAGATAGCAAAAATAAAAAATAAATTATTATTATAGATAAAGATACATCTGCAAGAAGTAAATAAAGCTCATTTTTGCCTCTTTTTGCCCAAGCACAACCCCTGGCAGGCAGCTCTTGGCCAGGCAGATTCCCAGGGTCAGACCCAGCACTGCTGTGCTTTAGTGGGGAAGGGTTGGGAAGGGTTGGGAAGGGTTGGGAAGGGTTGGGAAGGGTTGGGAAGGGTTGGGAAGGGTTGGGATAATGGAGCCCACGCACTTGGCCTCGATGTCCGCCTTGTCGCGCACAGCCTGCGCCATCTGCTCACTCTCAAAGTATTTCTTCTTGCCCTTGGCCAGGTCCTTCACCGTGTCCTGCAGCTCGGCCTGGATCCTGCTCAGCTGCTCCACGCACTGCAGGGGCAGCCAGGAGGGAAAGGCCATTTAGTGCCAGCCTGGTAACACCAGATCAGCGTTCCCTGCTTTTTATGGAGGTTTATAGGGATTAAACAATCAGTTGGGTCTCTGCAGGCTGAGAGAACATAAACCCCTGTGCTCCTTCCCTCCTGCTGCTGCTCCAGGAGTTCAGAGTCACTGATAACCCAGGAATTAAACAGCAAAGCTCTGAAAGCTTTGGATGAGGGCATGACTTGAAATAATTGGGATACAAATGGGGAAGATCCAAAGACAATCTACTGCAGGGAGAGAAAAAGAAAAGATTCATCTTTCCTTCTATAAAACTTGAGAGAAAAGTTGCCACAGAAAACACAACAGCATCAAGCCTTAGTTTTATATTATTATTCCTACTATTACATTACTTTGATATTATTACACAGCATCAATCCTTATTTTTATATTATTATTATTACATTATTTTATATTATTACATATATATTATCTGAAGAGTAATTTTTAAAAATACTCTTTGGAGAGCTTTCCAATAAATCAGGTTCTCTGAGGAATCAGTGGCATTCCCAGAGCAAACTCAGGTTGGAAATACGACCCAACCAGTGTCACAACAGAGGTTTCAATGACAAGAACATAAGCCCTGTTGTTAAAATCACTTTAGAAGAGTAACATAATCCTGCTTTTGCATCCCTGGGGAATAAAAAACTGTCAGGAGACTGGATGTCATTTTAGTGTCACCTTAGAAGGGTTTTAGTGGCTCTGAGTGGTAATTTGGGCTGGATGGGGGGCAGGATAATTCCTTATCTGCCCATTATTTGTCTGCTTGGAAATTCAAAGCAAAGGGTGAAAGACTGAGCTGTATAAAAATCAAAGTGGTTGGGGAGGAAAATTAATGCCACCAGGTGGATGGTTATTCCATACTGTAGGATAAGTGTAGAATAGTTGGAAGCAGATAATTGTAATTTGTTGTGCTGATTCAGGAGTGCAGGAAAAAAGGAACCTCAAGGATTTATGTAAATTCAAAGGTCCCACCTCTACTGCCGACTCAAACAGTGAACTAACAGCACTTGCAGAGGAATGAAATAACATTATTTACCCAGTGAAGATGCTACAAAATTGCTCCAGCATTTTTGGAAGGTGTCACAGGAAAATCAAAATCCACAGGACAAGAATACAACATGAAAAAGTTAATTTTTCCTCAAGAAAAGCCCTGCAGGGATGGAGCAGCCACAGCTCCTCTGGGGCTCATCAATGACTCCCAAAGGCAACAACCAATGGAATGAGCTGCCAGTTCCACTGGGAACAGGCTTTGCTCTGCAGGGCTGAGCTGTTCCATGAGAAAAGCCTCTGGAATACTCCCATGGGATGCCCTGGCAGGGGGTGGCTGCACAATCCCCAACACTGCTCAAGCCACTCCTTCAGTTTTAAGATATAAATCAGAACTTATCCCAACAAAACCCACTTGGAATTGTCACTCCAGACCCAGTTCAATACAATTTCCCCAGCACAATGTGAGGTTTGCAGAGACACATCTGACCAGCTCTATCCCATTTTTTAACCCCCCCCATTTCCAAGTCATTTTAATTTGGGATAATTAAAATTCATTCACTTTGATGCCTCTCCAACAAGCTGGATATTTACTGTTGTAAGAGGCAGAAAGGTACACACATATTTTAGAATTCAGCCATACTCAGAGATTTCTAAGCACTGTTTTTCCCCCCCAAAAATGGCCAAATTCCAAGAGTTTCCCAAGCACAGAGACCTTTTTCAGCTGCTGCTCCTTGAAGCATCTCACACTCCTGGCTGGCTCTGAAATCAGATTCTTGTAGTTCTCACAGATGTTGAGGCGAGACTGGGCCACCTGCATGGTGCCCTCCAGGAGGGACTTCCACACTGAGTACATGCTCCTGGCACAGGGAGAAACAGGAAGATCTTGGGAGAAAGGAAGGGCAGTGGGGATCCCCAGCACCTCCTGAGCATCATGAAGTCCTGGGCTGGTCCATGGAACAGCAGCATTTTTCCAAGGACTGCTTTAAAACCTGCAGCCAAAGCAGGTCCCTGCCTGCTGATCCAGCAAATGGCTCCACTTCCCACAGGGATTTTAACGGGAGCACCCAGGAATAAAAACTTTCCCTCCTGTTCCTGTTCTATGACTCAACCTTTTGGGCTGACCCTGTTCCTTCCACCGAGCAGACCCCACAGAAACCCAGGGGAGATGTTGATGACACTGGTCAGTTCATGGAATTTGTAACTTTGGACATGCTGCAATCAGGGCCCCAAAAGCTGCCCACAAAAGCTCAGGAGGAGAAGTGGAAGAAGGTGATGGGATCTCCTGTGGAGCTGGCAGGAAGGAGCCTCCCGAGCTTCCAGATGGGGAGGGAAGGGTTTGGAGAAGATCTCTGGTCACTGGGGGAGGACCTGGAAAGGCACAAACTGCAGGTGGGAGTGTTGAATGTCCCCTCAGACTGCTAATTCAGGTTATTTCCTCCTGGGGTGAGAATGCTCCAAGTCCCACATCTCCCAACAATTTCTCCCGTTTGAACTAAACCTTGTCAGAACACAGAGAAGGCGTTAAAATAAAGCCCCTGGAAACTTCTCCCACACCTTCAGGAGGAGCCATCCGAAGGCTTCAGCACCTGAGTCATTCCTGGTTCCCCCTTCCTCGGGAATTCAATGAAGTTTTGGGAACAACCATCTCCTGCTTTTCCTCCTCCCTCCTCTAAAATGTGAGTCTCACAAACAGCCTCCTAAAATTAAACCTGTTCCTGCCTTTTCCTCTGAAGAAATCCACATTTCTCCTCCAACCTTGGAGCTCTCTGCTAAACTCTGTATTCAGTCCCAGCACTGATACCCAAACAGATGCACAAAGAGTTGTTGTCCTTTCAGGCTGTTTTGTTTCTCCCATTTTCCCAAACATCCAAGCCATAAACATTGATTTCAGGATCTCCAATTTCAATGGAAAACAAAGCTGCTTTTTTAGCTGCCAATGCTCTGCTACAAAGGGGAAAAAATTACTTGAAAAAGACAATAATGGCCCAAATTCCATTCCTAATTCCATGGCATTCCAACTGGGAAATTACCTATAATCGTTTCGCTCCTCAGCCTTGATCCCAAGCCAGTCCTTCTTCAAGTACTGACTGGCCAGTTTCTGGATGCTCTGGGGAAAAAAGGGGGAAAATAAGGAATTAAAATAACTTATGTTAGACCAATGAAAACATGACACCTGAGGAAGGCATCAATCCAGAATTCCAGCAAAAGCAGGATCAGTGCAGGAATCCTGCAAGGAAAAGGGCTCTGTGTGTCCCAGCTGGGAGAAGAACAGCTTTATTCCCAGAAGGTTCTCAGAAGCCATGAAGTATCTGGCTGAAATTCCCAGTGTGGATCAGCAGAGGCTGCAGGAGCTCTGCTGCCTGTGGGATCAGCCCAGCACTCAGAGGGTTTCAGGAGATAAGGGGCTGGCAAATGCACTTCAGCTTTAATTATTAACGTTAATTGCGCCCTTCAGTCTCTGCTGCCCAAGAAAATCAATCCCAACCTTTTCGTGCTCAAGGTCAGACAGCAGCAAATTTCAACCCATAACCACACAGGGAGGGAGGGAGGGGGCTCTGATCCCACTGCCCTCCTGGGAATGGGCTCCAACCAATTCCCCGGAAAACACCATGGCCATGATGGAACTCCTGGAGTCCGACAGTGGCCTTGGCAATGCCAGAGGGCAGAGTTAGGTGGGACACTGGGAAGGGATTCCTGGCACAGGTTCCCGGAGAAGCTGTGGCTGCCCCTGCATCCCTGGCAGTGTCCAAGGGTAGGGTGGAGCAGCCTGGGATGGTGGGAGGTGTCCCTGCCCATGGCAGGGGTGGCACTGGCTGGGATTTAAGGGCCCTGCCAACCCATGGTGCCACTGTGCTATAAACCATGGATGGGACACATCCATGGGCATTCCAGCTGTTTGCAGACCTGCTCAGCAGCCACGGGGAGGGATGGGACATGGAACTGTGCCCATCCAGCAGCCAGGGGGAGGGATGGGACACGGAATTGGGCCCATCCAGTAGCCAGGGGGAGGGATGGGACACGGAATTGGGCCCATCCAGCAGCCAGGGGGAGGGATGGGACATGGAACTGTGCCCATCCAGCAGCCAGGGGGAGGGATGGGACATGGAACTGTGCCCATCCAGCACTCAGGGAATGAACACCTCGCCATGGAAAACCAGACCAGTTCCATGGACACTCCAATCCCAGTTCCCCAGGGCTGCAGCTCCTACTTGATGGTTCCTTTTACCAAACCTTCCCTCAAGCCTGTTTATGGGCGACTTCCACTTGGACAGACACTGGGGCAGGAAACAAATTTAAAATAATCTGCTGTAATACTGACAAAAACCAAACACCAGTAGGAAAGAAAGACATCCCAGATTAAAAGACCATGGACAGAACATGGACAGCTTTTCCAGAGACACATTACAAATGCTTTTCCCAGCCCCCCTGAGGTTTGAACACTGAATAACTGGGGGTGCTGATGACACCCAGGTCCCCAGGGCCCCTTCCTGAGTGCACAAACCTGACTGATGGAGCACTGAGGTTTGGGATGTCACCCACACAAACTCACTGCTCCTCTTCAGTTTGGGGGTTTCTGTATCTTGCATCATTTCCAGCCCCTCCCTCTGCCATGCCTTTGTTCCCTGCATGGGAATATTTGGTTTTCTAAGCCCTCCTTTGCCAGGCAAACACCCCACAAGGGTTTCAGCATCTCTCTACTCGATGCTTCCAGGAGGAACGAGGCTGCTCCTGATTAAACTGATGTTGTGGAGGTGCAGAAAGCAGCACCTGCAGAGCAGGGCTCTCCAGCAGCAGCAAGTCCTTGCTTTATTAGATATAAATGCTAATCGTCAGCCCCACTCATTGCTTATGTGCAAGAGAGCTTTGCTTTGTTCCTCTCAGCTCTTCTCTCAGCCCAGGCAGTGAGTGCAGCAAACTCAGGAGCCTCAAACACACCCCCAGAATTCAGCATGGGCCACACAGATGGTTCTTCCTCACAGCAAGAGGAACTTGAATCATATTTTACCCCGTTGCCAATCTCCCCCAAACACCTGGACAGGGAGAGGAGCACAGAAAAGCTGAGTGGTGAGAGGAGGACTCAGCTCCTGAGCACAATTTAGTCTCAGTATTAAACTCTGAGATAGTTATGACAGGATTATTTAAAGTGTTATTTTATTTATCAGAGCTGGATTGAATAAAATGTCCTGATTCGATGGGAATGAGCCCTGCCCCAGCACAGCTCAAGGAAGGGACTCCCTGGGATGTGACGTGGTCCCTTTTCCAGGACCAGCTGCTGACAAAACACAGTTATTGTGCTCAGAGGGCCTTGGGCCACCACTGACTGAAGAGCTGCTGCAGCACAAATGGAAATGAAAACAAACCACACAACAGGCAGCACATGGACTTCTCCAGAGGCTCCTGGTGCTTTCCAAAAGGATCAAAACAATGCTGGGCCTGTTTATCTGCACTGCCTTTAACAGGGTTATCAAATGAGAGCTGAAGAGCATTCCCTGTTCCTGCAGCATCCTCTGGAAAACTCCCCAGAACCATCAGGAAAGCTCCTGGAAAGCTGCATCTCCAATCATGCCTCTCCTTCCTGGACATGGGATATTCCTCCCTATCAGGACATGATTCCACTTCCAGAAAGTGTGGGGAGTTTCATTCTTTCAGTCACCATTTCTTTCCAAGCTGCTTCACCTCTTTTTTTTTTCTCCTGATATTTAAAGCATGAGAAGGAGGCAGAGAAAACAAAGTGGAAAGGTGAAAAACTCCTTTACAGCAGTTAAATATCACCTTAATTGTCAGAAATCATTAAATGTCAAAGCTCTTCTCATTAATTTAAGTTGGAACTGTTCCTTCACTGGCAGCATCTTAATTCTCTCCAGAGGAACTTGCTCCTTGAGTTCAGGATTTCTTTGTATATTTAATCCTTAAAAGGGATAAAAAAGTAAAACAAATCTCCAAGATTTGCTTATTCCACTGGTAGAAACATCTGAGAGATCCTACAGAAAGCAAAGGGCAAAGGAACAACAACCCATGTGGGAAAGCTCACGGCGCAAGTGGAAGTGATGGCAAAGCAGGAGCTCTTCTGGGAACCAACAGCCACATCCTCCCTGTCCCAGCCCAAGCTCTGCACAAACCCTGCCAGCAAGGAGGAGGTGCCAGACATCCAGCACCTCCTCACCAGCAGCTTCTCACCAATTAAAATAAAAAAAACCCCAAGTGAAGCTTCTCAAGTTGTCACCCTCCCCATAATGAGCTGCACAAGTTCTGTTCTGCCGAGTGAGAGCACAAGTGGCACTTCCCCTGCTGGGAGGTGTGAGGAGCATTAAATCCCACAGCTCCTGCAGTTCCCATCCATCCTGGGGGCTGCTGAGGCTCAGCAGGGATCTCACCCTGCCCAGCACTCCTGGCTGGCCACCCACAGCTCCACCAACAGGAGCAGCAGGATGGATTCAAACCCCAGGGGAACCAATCCACTTGCCTTCTGGAAGGATTTGGAAGGGAGAAACCTTTCTGGGGAAGAATGTGAACGACACAAACCTTGATATCACAGACTCACAGACTATTCTGAGTTGGAAGGACCCCCAAGGATCATCGAGTCCAACCCTTAAATCAATGGCCCACACAGGGGATTGGACCCATGACCTTGGCATTATTACAACCAAGTTTTAACCAACAGAGCTGATCTCAGGGATATGGAAGAATCTGAACCAGAAAAACCTCTCCGTAGAGGAATTTGAAAGAGAAACACCTTTTAAAGCCTTTCAGTGCACCAGGGAAGAGCTTCCCACGAAGGACTTTCCACACCCACACAGCACCCACTTTCTGACTCAAGTCACTTGTTAAATAAAGTCACAAAAAGGTTAAAGTAACTTTGTACCCTCCCAAATTTGATAATTAATTTGATAACCCACCAACACAGTTCTCTCCTGCCCTCCACAACTTCAACCTGCCATGGCCAACACCTGCTGGTTTTTTCCTTCTAAGAAGAGAAATGGTTTCTTTACCCACAAAAAAAAGAGAAAAAAAAGCTGTATTTATAATTAACCAAAGCCCTTCTGGAGGAGACTGGTAAAGCAACATCACTGCCTCATCCTGACTCTTTAGCCTAGTTTAGAAAGGAACCTGAAGAAGAGAGTTCCAAAGGGATTTTGAAGCCACTCCAGCCCCTTCCCAGCTCATTCCCTGCCCTGGGCACACTCCAACCCCTCAGCTGGCAGGAGGTGCCTCAGCAGTGCCAGCACAGGGCATGGGCACCACCCTGGTCCCCAAAACTCCTAAAAAACTTTGGAGGTTTCCCCCCTCCCCTAGAACAGGAAGAGTAAGCCATGCCCAAGCTGCCCCCAAGGTTTGCCATGAGAAGATCCCAGGGAATGCTGCCCACCAGAACTGCTGGAATGATGAAGGCAGGTCTGAAGGGGGCACTGATGCCAGCATTCCCAAAGCAGGCTCCCCTCCCAGCAGAAGCAGCAGGGATTTCATGGATCACAACCTTTGCACTCCCCTTATCCTGCCACATAAACTGCCCTCCCACCCCGAGTGGAAGCAGAAGGTCATTCCACAGGGACATCACTCAGTGCAAAGCACATTCCTGACCATCCCTCCCACATCCCACAGGAAAAACCTCTGGAGATGGCACCCACATTCCTTTCAAAGTATTTCCAGGGCTTTGCCACCCTTTTGTTTGGCCCTTTATAAATCAAAGAGTAGCAGAAATGGAAGAAAACATAGACACACAAAACCCACCAAATTTTAAGCAAGATATCACTAATCCCAAAGTGTCTTTACTACTGTTTTAAAGGGTAAATTTGTTGTTTCAAGGACTGCAGGTACCTTAAATCAGGGGTGTTTTTTTTTTTCCAAAGAAATCTCTATTTTTACCAGGAAGAGCTGGCAACACTCCTGCTGAGATGGTGAGGGCTGTGTAGCCAAAAATCCCTTCCATAACCCAGAGCCAGGTGCCAGGGCAGGGAAAACAGTCTATTAGAAAGCAGTTTTTCTCTCAAGTTACAAGACAAGCCAAGTCTGAAGAGATGCCAAGAACATCCGAATCCAACTCAGCTGGACTTTGTTCACAGGAAAAAAAAAAAGGGGGGGGAAAATTCCTTCCTGCTCATTTAAGAAAGAATTGAAGAGGAACAGTTCAAAGAAACAAAAAATCAGCAGGGTAAGCTCTGCTCAGAAAACAACGTGAGGCAGAAAATCCAGTGGGGAAAAGCAGCCAGAGGAGAAGGAAAGGGTGTCTTTAAAAACATGGATTTATTCAGGCCCAACTCTGGTTAAGTAAAGGAACTATATATACATTTATAGATGTATTTATAGAGAAACTCAGGGCTTTGGGGCTCTCAGACAACCACAAGCACTGAGAGGAGCAGGAGCCTCGTGCAGGGGGAAGGACCATCTGGTCCCTCAGTCAGGGATGGGCAGGGCAGGGCTGGGCTTGGCACTCAGGGCTGGGCAGCATATGGTTCATGCCCTCCCAGCTGGGCATCCCTGCTGCCCTCAGCTTGTGGCAGCCCCTGGGCAGCCCGTGCCAGGCTCTGCCATGGATTAAAACTGAAATAAAGCCATGGAAAGGCACAGAGTTCTTGCTTTGGGCAATTCCAGAGCAGCAGAGGAGGAACAGACACCTCTGGGGTCTCCTGAGATGGGGCTGGTGGGTCATTTCTCTGCTTTCTCAGCACCTTGTGTGCCCATTTTTCACCAGGGATGTGCAGTGTCCTCCTGCTTTTTCCACCAAATTAGACAGGAGGGCTTTTAATGTTCTGCCACAAACTGAGGGAGGCCAAAAAATGCCCAGGTCAGAGGAAATGCACCATATGCTTCCCAATTCCTTAGTTTGCTCCCAGGTCAAGTAAAAAAAAAAAAAGGCAGGCAAGACTGAAATCCTTCAGTAAAAGCAAATTATGATTATTTGGATCAAATTTCTTGGGCACCTTTTCTTAAAAAAGACAAGTTAATATTTGTGTATTAACTGATAATTACAAGACAAGCTCTTGAGCCCTGAGTTTATTCATTAAAACAAATCAGAGAATTCTGACATGAGCCCAAATGGAAGATTTCAAAGCCTCTGCTGGTAACAAACACACCATATTTGAATGTACAATTAGCCAATTAGGCTGAAATGAGCTCCTTGCAAACAGGTTTGTATTTCCCAGGGAGTGAAGAGGCCCCACCTCAGGTGGGTTGTGCTCAGCACCAGGTTCTGCCAAAGGCAGGAACTTCTCAGTGGCAAAGCATTAAATTAAAGGAGAGAAATGCAGATTGCAGCAGATTTCCCTGTGGCCCCACCAGCACCTCCTGGGTGGGTCAGGACTCCCCAACATCAGGGCACAGAGAGCAGAACCTCCAAAACCCAAACACAGCAACGACTCCTCAAGTTGGAGACAAAGAATTCCACACAAAGAACTTACTGTGCCAACCTGTGCCAGGGCCTGCCCACCCTCCCAGCCAGCAATTCCTTCCCAATATCCCATCTATCCCTGTGCTGCGTCCATGGGAAGTCATGAGAGGGGGGAAAGAGGAAAAACCAGCACAGGATTAAAGAAGTCTGTGCAGTTCATCAGCAAGCCCAGATTTTTCTCTTTGTTGGCTTTTAAACACAGTTCAGGCAGAGCAAACACATCTTGGATGGCTCAGGGTTTACAAACTACAGCAGGGGCTGCAAATCAACCCAAATCACTCTGGTTTTAACTGGGTATGTAACACCATCACAACTTTATCAGATACAGAAACAAATCACCCTTTCACACCATGTGCCAATTTGGAACTGCTGAAGTCGCAAGTCTTGGCTTTAAATTTAATTTACAGATGTTCAATATTTATTCTTTCCTGCCAACCATCTTTCACTGGAATGAAATTCCTTTTTATTCCAGCAGAACCCCCCTGCCTGATTTCAGTGTTCTCCCTTGGCAAAAGATCCACGTCAGATCCTCAGGGCTTGTTTGAACCCTCAGGGACGGACCAGCCAGGCTGTCCATGCACTTCCCACAGCAAAGCCCACCCCAATTCCAACACCTGCAGAGCTGATGCTACAGACACCCCTAAACAGTAACACATAACCCTCAGCAGGAGCATTCCCAAGAGACTGCTGACCATGGAAATACAGGAGCAGCTCTGGATCCATCCAATCCACGGGATGGGTGCACCAGGAATGAGACAGAGCCAAGCAAGGCAGGAAAATCAAACTCCCATCCTTTTATCAACAGGAAATCAGCTGAGCACTGAGGGCTCAAAAAAAACAGTTAAAACAACTGTGTTCTGTTGGGTCAGTGAATCTCTCACTTTTAATTGCTCCTGGAAAGAAAAATGCAGGGGAGGAATAAAATGTCCCTCTGATCCATAATTTACCCTGCCAAAAGTTGGCCAATTGTCTTTTAACACCAGTAAAATACACGAGGATGAAAGCAAAATGGGCAGCATGAAAACCCAACTTCCATGTTATTTATGGCTAAAAAAACCTATGGAAGGGTTTGCTTTGCCTTCTCACCATCGACACTCAGCCTTGGCACACGGAGATGCCCTTGGGGCAAGGTCTGGTGGGCAATAAAACATGGAACTGAGTTTGTCATGCCCCAACCTTGGCTACAAAAAGCACCAAACCTTCAGCAAAAGGTGCAGTAAAACATGGAACTGAGTTTGTCCTTCCCCCACCTTGGCTACCAAAAGCACCAAACCTTCAGCAAAGGGCACATTTTGCCTTTCAAAGCAAAAATTAACTGCAGTTTTTCACTGGGCAGCCACCAAACAAGCAGAAGTCAAGCAGGTGGGCAGTGACCCCACTGAAGTGGGGGCTGAGCCCCGGCAAGGGGTGCCCCCAGCACATCCCACCCTGCTCCTTCCCTCCCCAGGCACCCAACTGTCCCAGGAACTGTTTTCCATAGGCAGAATGGCCCATCAGAGCCCATCAGCCACCATTAATTTATCATTTATTCCAGGATGAATGCAGATCTTCCCAAGGGCTGGGGCTGGGCTTTCCCCCCTTCCCACCCCCCTAATTAACATTCACCAGGATAATTCCACAAAGGCACTTCCAAAACCTTTGGAAAACACACTTGGTGCCACCAGAGAGAGGGAATTCCTTGCTCACCCTGGCACAGGGGGATCTCACTCCATCACCACCCCTGGCTGGCCACGGATGGGGCTCCCTGGTATTTCCTGGAGCTCTCCCTGGCACATTCCCAGCCCCTGGAGCAGCCACACAAAGGCCAGTTCATTTGTTCTGGACAGGCCCACAATGGCCCCAAAGACGATTATGCAAATGCTGCCCATGCCCTGCGTCTTTCCCAGCGAGGGGAGAAGGAATCCTGGCCAAGGAGCAATTGTGTCCCACTCATGTGGAAAACAAACCCAGGGAAAGAGGGAGGGAATGGGAACGGGAGATGATAGCAGCAGCACAGCCCCTCAGCAGGCTGGGACATGCCTGAAAGGATTGGGATGGAGCTGGGATTCCCAGGCAGTGCTGGGATTCCCACAGGGAGCCGGGATTCCCAGGCAGCGCTGGGATTCCCATAGGGAGTCGGGATTCCCATGTGGAGCTGGGATGCCCATGCAATGCTGGGATTCCCATAGGGAGTCAGGATTCCCACGCAGTGCTGTGATTCCCAGGCAGTGCTGAGATTCCCATATGGAGCCAAGATTCCCCTGCAGCACTGGGATTCCCATCGGGAGCCGGGATTCCGATGTGGAGCTGGGATGCCCATGCAATGCTGCAATTCCCATATGGAGCTATGGATGCCCACATGGAGCCGAGGTTGCCATACATGGAGCTGTGATTCACGTGTGGTGCCGTGATTCCCACGCCATGATTCCTATGTGATGATTCCCATGTGGTGCCATGATTCCTATGCCATGATTCCCATACAGATCAGAGATTCCAATGCAGTGCCATGATTCCCACATCATGATTCTCATGCAGAGCCATTATTCCCACATGGAGCCGTGATTCCCACATACAGAGCCATGATTCCTATGCCATGATTCCAAGGTTCAAGAGCAAAATTCCCATGCAGTGCCATGGTTCCCACGTGGAGCCGTGACTCCCAGGCAGAGCCATGATTCCCATATACAGAGCTGTGATTCCCACACACGGAGCCATCCTGCATTCCAGAGCTCCACAGCTCTCTCCATGTGCCACGCTCATTCCAGTTTCCCTCCACACACTCCTCTGACCATTCTCCCCCCACCCAGGTATTTCTGTATTTCCATTTCCAACACCAACTCTCTGGGCCACCTCGACTCTCTTTTCTCCTCCTCCCCTACAATTCCCAACAGTTTCCATCTCAGCAGCATCTCGTTCTTTATCCACCTCTCTTGCTTTGTCTTGGCCTGGTAAACCCAAACCTGAGCAGCCATTCATGTAATCTCACTTTTTATGCTGTTCCTCAGCTCTTCCCCATTCCCTTTGGACCGAATTCCCTCCCCAGCTCCTTTGTTTGCGTTCCTGTATCTGGCCCTTTCCATCTGTGCCCGCTGTAGATCTTCCCCCTGACACTTTGTTGGTTGCTTTGGGCTCTGCCAGTGCCAACCCTCTCCGGAGGGAATTCTGTGGGAGAGGAAGCCTTGGACAGCCTCGGGAACAGCCCCTGATTTACTGCAGCTCCCTCTGCATCCCCAGCTCTTGTCCAGTGCCAGGTGCAATTCGCTGGGTCTTTGGAGGATGGGGATTATTCCAAGGCTGAACTTCAGACTGGCTCAGGAAAACAATCAGGAACTTCAGAGAGAGGTAAAACAGCAGCAGCCTGGCTAAAATAGCATTTCCTACTTTAATTAAAGCATGTCTGCAGGTCATGCCATTAATTTTGGCATCTGAGAATCCCCCCAACCAGCTTCATGTACCATTGTACATAATTGCATTTTACTGCTAGTTCTGCTCTTCCATTATGTAGATTTTATATACTAATTATTATTGGTCTTTTGTTCCAGGTGTACAAGAAAATATGTAGACAGAAGGTCCAAAAGCATTTCGAATTTAAAGAAGTGGACAATTCCTAAAGGGGGGGCAAAGCCCAATCCTGTCCTGTCCCCATGACCTTTTGTCCTGTGCAAAACTCCCATAACCACGACCAGAAATCACATCACAAGAGTTGCTGTTCCCCTTCTTTGATATAAAAGAACCATGTGATTACTTAGCACAGAATTAACATATATTTGTCCACTCCTCATTTCACTGCAGGGCCAATATTTTCTGTACAGCCAGAGGTGGTGCCACCCTTCATTATTCCAAGGTTCCCGCTGCAAACCAAAGGTGTCCTGGTAAATAAGAGTTTTGGACCCATTCCAAGGTGAGTCATGTTTGAGTTTCCAGCTGTCACAGGTAACTGAGTTACTCATTCCTAAAATATTTCTGCTCTTTGCCTGTTATTTGGAGTTGAGGAGAAAAAAAAAATCATTACTACAAGGCACAGGGAGAAGAGGAAAAAGAAATTCATTGTAAATAATCAGCTGCTCCTGGGAGACAGAGACTGTGCCAAGTCAAATTAATGCCAGACACAAAGATGGGACTACAGCCTGAAAACTGAGAGCAAGCAGGGAAATCACAGAGATCACTTCAAAAAAAAATAAAACCAACTTCACTCAGGCCTGGTGTTTACACACTGTGTCTAAAATTCCAAATTTCTGCAGAGGAAAATGCACTTCACTGGAATTCCTGGAGCCAAAAAGCAGCAAGTGCTGCCACAGAGCCTGGGCTTCCTCAAGTCTGGTTTGAGGCAAGTGCACCAAATTTCTGCTGAGAAAAGCCACCAAAATCTGGTTTTAAAGGATGGGAACTGGAATCAGAAGCAAAGTGAGCTGCATTCATATTGAAATCAGCAGTGGGAAGAGGAGAGTTTAATGGAACAACTTCTCTTCAGCCCAGATTTGCAGTCTGGTCTCATCTCTCCACTCCAACCTTCCTTTACCATGTTTTTCCTTTTGACTCCTTTAAATAAAACCTGTGGGTTTGAACACAGGACACCAAGCTCAGCTCTGATGGGACTTCATTAATGAACTGCCACAGGGCCAAGCCATTAGAAAACTTTTAGATATTGTTGCAAATTTACACAGTGCTGAACAAACACAGGAGGAAACACATTTCCTACCTGGAAGCAACACAAACATAACCAGGATAATCAGAGTATGGGGTGACTTGGCAGCTGCAGAAACTTGGTATCACCAAGGGCAAAACAGACTGAGAGGAGTGAACTAAAATCAGAGTTAATGCACAAGGGCTTGGGGCTTCAGGGCTCACAAACAGGGAATTCAACCAACTGCACAGAAGGAAAGCACAGGAATCCCTATCAAATATTTCCCTACAGACTGAAAGGAAGTTTTTGTTCAAGTCCTTTCTGTTGCTATATAAAGGATATTAGTACTTGGAGAGCTGACAAAGGCACTCTGGCAACAATAAAGAGGCAAAAATGAGTCAAAACATATGTGAAGAATGAAAAAAAATGATTGCTGAGAAAGATGAGATCTCAATCCTTTCCAAATCAGAATCTGTTTTGTTTGGGCAAGAAGGACATGAAGAGATCTGGAAATGGAAAGGTAATACAGAGCTGGCTAAAGGGGGGAGCTGTACCCACAGCAGGGCTGAGATCCCAGCACTGCACACTCAGAGACACCAAACAGGATCCCTGCAACAGCTGCTCCTCCCTGGGATGCTCAACAGCTGGGCAAGGAAAGCCAGGGATGCCCAAAGCTGCATCACCTGGGGCAAAGCTGCCAGGACAACCCCACCTGAACACACCCCTGGGCAACCTCAGCAGCATCTGAGGGATTTCCAGAGCCCACATGAAACCACGATGGAGAGGAGGGGCAATTCATGGCACTAAATGCCTTCCCACCTTCCACACCATCCTCAAACCCTGCAGCACTCCCCCTCCTTCAGGGCTGGATCCCATTCTTTCTGTGGAATGTGATCCCAGCTGGTCCTGAGCTGATGAAAACCCCAGGCACGAGGTCACCTTGGCACTGGAGCTGCCTGGGCAGTTTTGTTTTTATTAGTACTGGGGAGTTTATTTGCAGGTACAAGCGAATCCATCTCCCAGACACTCTCCAAGGCAGCAGTGGCAGCTCCTCATTGTGTTTGGCATTCCCTCCTCCCACACCAGTGACATTTCTGGGCCCCTTGCCAAATTATATTTAATTAAAAGCCACCCTGCTTTTGATTCCTTAGTAACTTGGTTACCAGTTCCATCGACCATTTAGGCAGGGAAAGGAATTTCATATAAAAAACTGCTTTTCTCTGGTGTTTACAGTGCAAGTGCAGTTTGCTTGGAAAACACAGAGAAGCAAAACACAGGAAAAGTTGAGGCAGAAAATCAATGGAGCACATTAATGCTCTATAAATGCTATTTATTTTAGTTTATCATTTGGCAAACCAAGCTGCTTTCTTCAGGTAGGAGGCAGCTCTCTCAGAGCACCTCAATAATTATTCAGGATTAAATTCCAAATAAGAGCCCCTCAGTAATCTGGCTTGTTCCTGTGCTATGATGGCCAAGGGAAGGAAAAAGAGGATCTCTGGTTTCCAGGCCATGCCCTGAGCCCCCAAACAGGGCTGAGCAAACACACCCAGCACAGACACAGCGTGGAAAGTGCCAACATTTCTGGGATAATAAAGGCTGGCTGAGAATGCACCAGTTCTTTGCATGTCAAGGTTCGATTTGCTCTTTTTCTATGTGGTGGGAAACCATTTCAGCAGGCTCTGGGCACGGTTTTAGAGCCCTGAAAAACGGGAATTTGCCTCTCTGAGAACCCCCAGACCCACCTGCAAGTGCTCCCTGCAGACACCCTGCACAGCCCCTCCCTGAGCATGGCCATGAGAAGGGAATTCTGACACCCCAAACCTGAGCAAAACACACAGGGCTCAGCCAGGGGGTGCCCCAGGAAGAGCTGGCACCAGGTTTGCATTCCCAACCCCAACCAGGGGAACACCAGGAGGGATGTGACAGGTGGGGACAGCACAGCAGCAGGATGGGCTCAGGTGTCCTCGACAAAATGCGTTCTAAATGTATCCAACACTTACAATTTGAGCTTTAAATACTACCAGAATTAAAGCAGAGCCTGTCCCTGCCTCCCCAGTCCTGCCCACATGCCAAGGCCACGGGGCTGCTTGTGCTCCCACCACTCCCAACCATCCCAGCAGTGCTCCCTCAGCATTCCCTAACCCAGCAAACATTCCATGTGTGAACTGGGAGCATGAGCAGGGACAAACCCTGACAAACACCACAGAAAAAGGAATCAAGAAATCATAGAATGGATTGGGTTGGAAAAGACCTCCCAGATCATCAAGTCCAACCCTTGGGCCAACTCCAGTCCCATCACCAGATCATGGCACTCAGTGCCACGGCCAAGCTCAGCTGAAAAACCTCCAGGGATGGGGAATCCACCCCCTCTCTGGGCAGCCCATTCCAATGCCTGAGCACTCTCTCTGCAAAGAATTTCTACCTGATCTCCAACTTCACTTTCCCCTGGCAGAGCTTGAGCCCCCCGTGCCCCCTTGTCCTATTGCTGAGTGCCTGGGAGAAGAGACCAACCCCCACCTGGCCACAACTTCCCTTCAGGCAGTTCCAGACAGTGCTGAGGTCACCTCTCAGCCTCCTCTTCTCCAGCACAAACACCCCCAGCTCCCTCAGCCTCTCCCCACAGCACTTGTGCTCCACTCCCTTCTCCAGCCTCGTTGCTCTTCTCTTCTCAGTTGGGTTGGAAGAGACCTCTGAGATCATCAAAACCAACCCTTGATCCAACCCCACTGGGATCATGGTGGATTCTCTGTCCCTGGAGGTGTTTAAGAGGACACTCAGTGCCACATCCAGTCCCTTCTCCAGCCTCGTTGCTCTTCTCTGGCCCCGCTCCAGCCCCTCAATCTCTTGCCTCAATTCAGGGGCCCAGAACTCAACACAACACTCAAGGTGTGGCCTCCCCAAGGCAGAGGCCAGGGGAAGGCTCACTGCCCTGGGCCTGCTGGCCACGCTACTTTGGATCCAGGCCAGGATGCCATTGGCCTTCTTGGCCACCTGGGCACACTCTTGGCTCCTGTTGAGCTTCCTGTCCATTGGTACCCCCAGGTCCCTTTCTGCCTGGCTGCTCTCCAGGAGTTGTGGTTATTCCTGGTTTGTACAGCCCTGGGAGGCTTGGATGGGGTGGGATTTTCCAGCTCACCCAGTGCAGATGGTCCTGGGGAAGCAAAGACCACGTGCAGCCAAGAGTCACTTGTGTAAACCACAGAATATTCTATTTTTAACTACAGTCCATGACTCAAACTCAGCTCCATTGAATATCCCCAAAGTCAAGCCCCACTCCAGCCTCGTGGCTTATGAGGAGATCACAAGTTGGGGAACTGAAAAATAACTCACAAGGTTGTTCTCACCATCTCTCCCTCCTAAACTCCTCACCTCATTTCTCCCTGCTGGAGGCACATGGGGGAGAAACCCAAACAAGAGATGCAGATCAGCCAGAGAAACGTGCAACAACATCTAATAACAGGGGGTTTTTTTAAGGTTCAAGAGCAAAACTTATTAATGCACAGCAAAAAAAAAATAAAGGGCTCAGCAGCAGCAAAGTTCACCTTTCTCCAAGAATTTTCACCAAATAGTCTCATGTAAACATTTACAGCAGGTTTTCAAAGCCAGAGACCTAAAACTGGGCTCATCAGACCCAAAGTCTGGTTTTCCCTGTCAGTTTTCACCAAATATTATGTTTATTTCCAGAACATTTTCAACCCCAGAGGCCTAAAAATGGGCTCACTGACCCCAAAGGTCACTTCTCCTCCACTATTTTCACCAAATATACAAATATATGGATATTTCCAGCATGTTTTCAACACCAAAGACCAAAAATTCAGCTCACCAACCCAAAAGGTCCCTTCTCCCTGTCAATTGTCACCAAATATTCTCATATAAATATTTGCAGTACATTTTCAAAACCAAAGGCACAAAAACTGGTTCATCAACCCCAAAGTTTGTATTTTGCTGTCAATTTTCACCAAATATTATGTGTTTATTTCCAGCATGTTTTCAACACCAAAGGCCTAAAAACGGGTGCACTGACCCAAAAGTTTGATTTTCCCCCCTCAGTTTTCAGCAAAAACCCTTTATAAAAATAAAAAACTTCAGCATCATCTCACAATAGTTGTGTATTTGAAAACTCTTCAAAAGGTAGGGGGGATTTGTCTGATCCAAGGACACCTCTCTGAACACACAGAACAAAGAATTCTGCTCACCAAGGGCACAGAGTGCTTTGCTCTACCTGAAGTCAACTTAAATTATCAAGAAATAAACCCAGAAAACCAAGAGCAGCCAGAAAATACCTTTTAAGACACAGCTATAAATGCAAACAAACCCATCTAACAGGGACAATGCCAATTTTTAGGTGCCCTGTTTGGGCAGACAATGAGAAAGGAACCACAGATGTACTTGGCATCCTGGAAAATAAATCTAAAGAAATAAACCCAGGACATCTCAAAAAAACATGATTGGCCCTTTCTATTTCTATGGTTTTTTTAAATTAGTTCTTTATGGCTTGTGAAGGTAAAATAAAAGCTTTGAGCCACTTTTGGACACAATCACAGTTAAGAAAACCAGTGCTGGGAATTTTTTTTTCCCTGAATCTGTGGGTTTCCTCCTACTCATTTAGTTTCTGTTTGCAAGCAGGATGAAATGTGCTCTTATTCCTGTTTAAAATAAGACAAACTACCTTTTAAACTGCAAAAATCCCTGGACTGAGTGTATTGCTAAAGAAAAGAGCAGCAGCTTCTGCCCAGCAGAAAATACAGAATAACACTGGAAATGCAAGCAGGGATGGCAGGAATAACTATCAAATAACTCTAAAATCAGCAGCACAGTTTGGGGACTGAGAAGAATGGTTTGCAGCTATAAATTAAAGTGCAAATCAACACTAAGGATTGTTCCTGCACTGCACTCCCTTCTGCAGGACATCTGGGATCCTGATGGCACTGAGCTACCCAGCAAAGTGTTTCCTCAACAGAACACAAGTTCATTTATTTTTAAATATAGAGAAATCTCCCACTGTAAAGCTCCTTGCACAGCCTGATTTTATTTTTCATAGGAAAACCTGCCACATTATTACCCAGTTGCTCAGGTACTGGTGCCACTGGCACAGCCCATGGAACAGCCCTGGACGAGGGAGAGATGAAGAAAATCAGGACTGTGTCACTTCCCTTGAAATTCCCAGAGAATTTCAAGCCACAAACTCCTTCCCAATTTTGGCTACAATTCACTATTGGAGTTCAAGCCCACCTTTATGTCTCTCCCAATTTTTTACAGCTATGTGGAACACCAGTTTTGTTGAGTTTGCCCAAAACTTCACGTTTTGGTTAAAACTTTTCCCCCAAGGAACAGCCAACCAATGGCTTAACCTTGCCATCTCCGAGTGCTCCAGAAAACCCCTCGAGGGGGTTGTTTAATTTTCCTTTCAGTGATTGCACCAACCCATAACCACATGGAGCCCATCAGCTGTATGGACTGGACACAGGCCAATATATCCATTAGTGCTTTGTTTCCCAGACCCCAGCTGGACTCTCTGCCTCATCCAGAGCCCCAGGCTGTTCAGGTATTGTTATTTATTCCTCCTAAAACAATATGTTTGGAAGGAACACCCTTCAAAGAGGCTTCAGTGCCCCACAGAGCAGAAACCAGAACAATAAAGGCACCAGCTGTTATGGGGGGACTACCAGAAATAACCTCCCACCATCTAAGGGCTGATGGGAACCTGCTTTTTGTTCACATGGTGCCCCTTTCTCTGCAGAGATGGGCACAGCCCCTGGATCTGGGATGGAACCTGGGGGGGTCACTGCACAGGGGCAGCTCCAGAGCCTGCAGGGAGCACAAGAACAAGAGTTAATTCCCAAGATTCCGGGCCCTTTCCTCCTGTGTTTACCAAAGGAGTGAGGCACAGGCAGAGCTGCTGCTGCCCTGCATCACACCCGCTGCCTTCCCCTTCCCCTTCCCCGGGAATGTGGGCAGGGCTGGCTGGGAAAAGGCCTTTCTGTGCAGGAACAAGTGGGGCTGTGTGTGCAGGGTCTGACCCTCAATAACCACTTGGGGCACCTTCACCTTCCACGTTCTCGGGGGGTTTGAGCTGCCAACACATCCTGTCTTCCTTCTCCAGGTCTGAGAAAATACTTCCAGGGTTGGGAAGAGGCAGAGGGAGCAGAGTTTTATAAATAGTTAAGAACCATCTGCTGGACCCTTAAATAACCCTCTCAAACAGCCTCAGTGGCCAAGGAGCTCTGCCCAGACCACCTTTTATCCATCTAATCAACTCCAGGCATGAAACCTGCACCCCTGGGACCAGGGACTGCTCCAGGATGGAGAGCAGGACACAGGGACTGCTCCGGGATGGAGAGAGGGAGAAGGAGGAGGACACAGGGACTGCTCCGGGATGGAGAGAGGGAGAAGGAGGAGGACACAGGGACTGCTCCGGGAGGGAGAGAAGGAGGAGGAGGAGGACACAGGGACTGCTCCAGGAGGGAGAGCAGGAGGAGGAGGAGGAGGACACAGGGACTGCTCCAGGAGGGAGAGCAGGAGGACAGGGACTGCTCCAGGAGGGAGAGCAGGAGGAGGACACAGGGACTGCTCCAGGAGGGAGAGCAGGAGGACAGGGACTGCTCCAGGAGGGAGAGCAGGAGGAGGACACAGGGACTGCTCCAGGAGGGAGAGCAGGAGGACAGGGACTGCTCCAGGAGGGAGAGCAGGAGGAGGACACAGGGACTGCTCCAGGAGGGAGAGCAGGAGGACAGGGACTGCTCCAGGAGGGAGAGCAGGAGGAGGACACAGGGACTGCTCCAGGAGGGAGAGCAGGAGGACAGGGACTGCTCCAGGAGGGAGAGCAGGAGGAGGACACAGGGACTGCTCCAGGAGGGAGAGCAGGAGGACAGGGACTGCTCCAGGAGGGAGAGCAGGAGGAGGACACAGGGACTGCTCCGGGAGGGAGAGCAGGAGGAGGACACAGGGACTGCTCCGGGAGGGAGAGCAGGAGGAGGACACAGGGACTGCTCCGGGAGGGAGAGCAGGAGGAGGACACAGGGACTGCTCCGGGAGGGAGAGCAGGAGGAGAACACAGGGACTGCTCCGGGAGGGAGAGCAGGAGGAGAACACAGGGACTGCTCCGGGAGGGAGAGCAGGAGGAGAACACAGGGACTGCTCCGGGAGGGAGAGCAGGAGGAGGAGGACAGGGACTGCTCCGGGAGGGAGAGAAGGAGGAGGAGGAGGACACAGGGACTGCTCCAGGAGGGAGAGCAGGAGGAGAACACAGGGACTGCTCCTGCAGAACTACATGCAAGCTTTTTTGTCACTTTAATTATTGAACAGTGACTAAAACGAGCCTGCCTTTTTTTTCCAACCCAAGAGCTCCCAGATAAACATGGGATGGGTATAGGGTATGGAACACTAGGAAATAAAAGACTTCCTCCTGAATACTCAGGACAAGGCAGAAGAAAAGATACACATGAAAAAAGAACCCAAAAAGAGGTGGGAAAGACTCTGGAGGGCACAGCTGGCTCAGGGCTGTGACTCAGCTACTGCTTTGGAGGCCCAAAGTTTCCACTTGGTTTATTTTTAAAGCCTTGAGTTGTGACTCTCCTGCCCTCTTAAATCCCAGGGAGGGAAAAAGCAGCTCTTGGGCAGGGTGACTGCTTGGTTTGAATGTGTTAGAAAAGGGATGAGATGCTGGAACAGCCCCCAGAGAATTCCAAACACACCCAAACTGCAGCAGGGAGAACTCCTGGAGAGCTCCACAGGCTGAAAGATCCACATTTCACCGGGACTGAAAGGCTGAGAGAAGAAGAAAGTTTTTCATGTGAGAGCAGAACCACTTCCAAGGATCCAAATTCCAGGCAGTGGATGCTTTGGAAAGAAAAATAAGGGCTAAAAGCAGCCTAAGAGCAACTGGCTTGCATCAGTTCAGCAAAACATGGAGCTCTCCATGAAGGGCTCTTTGTAGGAGCAGCCCAAAGCCAAGCCCAGCGAGCCCTTCACAAGGAACTCGATGTTTTCACTCAAAATAGAAGCTGACAGCCCTCCTCTGTTCTTAGGGAAATATTATTTTAACCTAAAGAATGCCATAAAAAGTGGAGCAGATAGCTTGGCATTTTTAAAAGGCTGCCTTTAAAAATTCTTTTGCAGTGGACTAATATTGCAGCACAGGGCAGTTTAGTTTGCCTTCCACCAGAGCAGCCAGGGAGACAAGACCCAAATCAGACATCCAGCTTTTCCCCCTGCTCCAAGTCCTGCCATGTGTTCCTTGGAGATGAAAAAATACACAGAGGACTGAATGCAAAATCTCCATAAAAAGAGAAGGTCAATGAAAATATTGTTTGGAATGTCACTCATGGACCCCCAGCCTTTGTCCCCTGCAAGGGATATTATATTAAATGTTAAATGGACTTTTAATGGAGGGAATTCTAAAGGGCTTCTTGTTTGGGGGGAAGGGGAACATGCCCCACGAGCTGCAAGTGTGACAAGCACAGAATGGTATCAATAATCCCATTATAACACCTGATTTGTCAAACTTGTCTCCACGAGTCATTCTCAAACCCACAATAGTGTTCCCAAGGGCTCCTGAGATGGAGCAGGTCCCTCTCTGGGGCCTCCAGGGCCACTGATTCTCCATGCTCTGGTGGGAGAATGGCCTCAATAGCTGCAGAGCGCTCCATTCTCTGCCCCCACCAGGGATATCCTGGGGTTTGAGCGGGGAATGCAATCCCAAGGTGGCTCCAGGCAGGTGTTTCCCCTCTGGAGCTGCAGGTTGGGGCCATCCTGCCCCACCAGGCTCAGAGGGCAGAGCTGGGGCAGCACCAGCTGATGGTGAGCAGGGCAGGGCAGGGACCCCCTCCCAACGCGTGGGCAGGGCAGGGATCCCCCTCCCAAAACATGAAAGTCTGTCCTGGTGAGATTTAGGACAAAGCACCAAGCCCAGGCTGCAGGTGGAGCTGAACTCATGGGCACCCACACGTGGCACATGGAACAGGAGATTCCTCAGGGATATGGCCAGGAATGAAGAATCTTACAGTGATTACTCATTAACAAAGATTCCTCCTAACCCAGGCTAAAAAACAGCTTTTCCTCTCTCAATGAATCCAAAATAATCATTTAGAGAACACCAGCAATTATCCAAAAGAAATATCCTAAATTAAATCATACAATCCCAGAATAGTTTGGGTTGGGAAGGACCTTAAATTCCATCCAGTGCCACCCCCTGCCATGGGCAGGGACACCTCCCACTATTCCAGGTTGCTCCAACCTGGCCTGGGACACCCCCAGGGATGGGACAGCCACAGCTGCTCTGCCCAACCTGTGCCAGGGCCTGCCCACCCTCCCAGCCAGGAATTCCTACCCAATATCCCATCTGACCCTGTGCTGTGTCCATGTGAAGCCATTCCCTGTGTCCTGTCCCTCCATCCCTTGTCCCAAGTCTCTCTCCTGGAGCCCTTTTGGGCACTGAAAAAAAAAGGAAAAATGAAAAAAAAACACCAAACAGGAAAAAAAATAAAAACACAAAAAAAGTAAGAAAAGCTGAAAAATTGAAAAAATGGAAAAATAAACAGCTGATCCTGCTCCAGGGGTCCCCCTCCTCCTGCTCTTACAGCAGCAATAAAGCCGTGGATTTTCAAGAGTTTAGTCTTGTTTCCACTCTAGGCATAGGGAAATCTTGGATTTCAGCCCCTGGAATTTCAATCCACTGCAAGATTGCTGAAAAGCCAATATATAGATATATANNAGCGCAAATATATATATATAGATATATATATATACACACACATATATATATATACACACACATATGTTATACCTGATACAAAACATCCTGTCAGTGTTAGTAAAGGAAATAATTCAGCATTTATTTGGGATTTAAAATGCTGGCAAACCAGTGCTTTTGGGCACTGCAGCCCACAAGTGTTGGTTAGACCTCCAAAATAAATTACATGGTATAGTTATCAAAGATGTGCTTCATATATTAAGTTTATACACACATATGTTACAAAGACACAAAAATTGCTGCAGGGATATTGCAACTCTCTAGAAAATATGTATGTCCACATCCTGATGTCTTGAAATTGGTGGGATTTTCAATGCTGGGGAGGAAAATGAGTGATATATGTCTTTACATCCCCCTTTCCTCTTGTTCCACCTCTGCCCTGAGCCTCTGCCATCCCTTTAATCTGATTTTAAGGCCCTTCCCAAGCATTGCCCTTCACCCACAGCACCCACACCGGGCACCTGGGGATGGCACTCTGGGTCCCTTTGCTCTTCTCCACATTTTCACATGGTTCAGGAGTATTAAGTTCCTCCCTGACAGCCAACACCGAGTCCTCTCTCTGATCCTGATAAGATAAGTTGGTTCTCCTGAGCACCCACATCTCTCCAGGGCTCATTTCACTTCCAGAGGAGAGGGAAAAAAGCCTAATAATTAATGCCTTTTCCTAAAAACCTGAGCAGAAACCTCTCCATGGGCCCCACTTCCAATGCAGCACCTCATGGAATGGACTTTCCCACCTGTTTTTCACAACCAACTATTGAGGTTCTGCAGCTCAAAACTCATTAACAGGCAGGGAAATGAGGAGGTTATTTGCCAGTTCCAAGGGGTTGGTTGTCTGGGGTCACCTTTTACTCCAACCAATGACAATGAAGGTCATCTGTGTGTTCCCAGCACCCCCTGGGCTCCTCAATTAAAGCATAAAACAATACTATGGACAGCAGGTACGTTATTATCATCCCCAAAATCCCCCCCATTTCCCCCACTCCCACTCTGGGTCAGGCAGAGTTTGGACATCAGAAGGAAAGACACACATTTAATGAGTTGTTCCTTCACCCAGCCAAGGAGTCTTAGCCTGATATCAGCTTATTAATCACAGGGAACAGCTCATAACAACCACCTCAAATTGCAATTTAAATGCTATTACCAGGCATTCTGTGAGTGGGAAAGGAGAACTCTCTGCTGTGAATATTGAGGGCAGCCTTTAATTGTATATTAAATAATGCAGCACTCAAAATACAGGGGAAAGAGCAGAGTCCAGAGCCCTGAGTGATCCAGAAAAGAGCAAAACTGCAGGTCCAGGGAGATTTCTCCCAGTTACTCCAGCCTAGGAAAGCCAGCAAAGAACCCTCCGGAGACAGACAATAAATAAAAAAACTTGGATGGCCACAGGTACAACAAGGTGGAAACACTCTGGGAAAAACTCCTTGGCAAAGTAAGACAGAGAGAAATTTAAATCCAGGTCCTGGAATTCCTCACATCCATTCCCAGCACTTCCCATGGAACCAGGGGATGTTCTAACACTGACCTGGGGTGGCACCTGCCTTCGGACAGGCTCTCCTGCTCCAAACAAAAGCAGTCTGTGTGTTTGGAACTAGATACAATTATTTATAAAAAAAACAAACAACAAAGCCTTCAGTTCTGGGAAAATTCCTCTCCCTGTCCACCCTTCCACTTCTTTCACCTTGCCAGAAACCAAGAATATTCCAAATTCCTCCAGGCCTTTGGAGAGAACCTGTGAAAAGGTTTAGAAACCTTGCTCCAGAAATCACCAAGAATTTCCCATTCCCTTTGGAGCTGCTTTTAAAGGAATATCCCAGTACTGAGGAATGGCACTGCCCACTGCCCTTGAGCACAGCCCCTGTGCCCAGGATGGGCAGCTCTATTGGCAACTCCAGAACAGAAGGGCTTTGAGAGGCCCTGGAGGAGCCACCCCACATTGTGCTGGAGCTGCTGGGCACTCCAAGGGGTGATGCCACAAGCCCCCATTGATGCCCACCCCACTCAGAGCTGCTGGGCACTCCAAGGGGTGATGCCACAAGCCCCCATTGATGCCCACCCCACTCAGAGCTGCTGGGCACTCCAAGGGGTGATGCCACAAGCCCCCATTGATGCCCACCCCACTCAGAGCTGCTGGGCACTCCAAGGGGCAATGCCACAAGCCCCCATTGATGCCCACCCCACTCAGAGCTGCTGGGCACTCCAAGGGGCGATGCCACAAGCCCCCGTTGATGCCCAGCCCATTCAGAGCTCCCCAGGGTGCAGCTGCAGTGCTGATAGCTGGGGGGGCAGCCCAGGGGGCTCAAAGCCTCCCTTGTTAAGCCTCAGCCTCCCAAAGCTGAGAACAACATTATATTTCCAGCTCACCCAGAGCATCCCCTCAATGCAGCGACTGTTGTGCCTCTGCAGGGAGAAAAGCCATTCCCAGGGGCTCGCTGAGAAATGTGTTAAGAACTGATTTTAAATCCTCTGCTTTGGTACAGAAATCACTCCATGGGTATTTCTGAGCCCAGTTTCGGGAGGCACATATTGATCCTGCCATGGAAAAATCCCTGGATTTCATCCAATCCAGTTCCCCCCTGCTGCTGGAATCCATCAATCCCAGTGTAAACTCACACCCAGGGAAAAACTGGAGCTCCAACAACTTCCACAATCTCACTGGGGAGTGGATTGAATTGAGCACCAATTTAATTTGATTTACAAAGCATTTTCAGCCCAGTTTGGGGCAGAAAAGCCAGCCCTAAAGCCCTGCCCAGGGCAGACACAGCAATGCCCTTTGCTGCAGCGAATCTGCCCCCAGAGCACGTTTGCCCCCTGCATTTTGGGGGGGCTGCAGCTCCAAAGGGGATGTTTAACATCCTAAAACCCCCAGGTGGTGCCAGGCTGTGTTCCCACCTGTCCCTCCTGCCCAACACCAACTGCACCAGCAGGCACATCTCCAGTTGTCTTTGGTGTATATTGAGCTCCCCAAGCTCAGATTTGATTCCACCTTTAATCTATTCTAAACTAAATTAATGTCTTTTTAATCTCCAGCTCCAAGAGCCTTTCCTGTAAATTAAACAGCCTGCTGCCCCTTATTAGATGCTTTTTAATTTTGGAAGCAGGGAGAAAAAAAAACCACATCAATCCTCCCTCTTTTCTCCCCAGCAAATCAAAATTCCTTGCACTCCCTCTCCAGAGCAGGAGGCCAAATGTGCTTTTCTTGCAGCTGAATGGGAAGCTGCTCCTGCTGAGGAATGGCAATGGACATTTCTTTGGGCCCCTGAGTGCCAGAACACATTTCCTCTCCCTCTCATTGACCTGGTTTTACTTCTTGCTCAGGTTTCACACGGAATTCTCAGCAAACCTCACCAGGAGCTGATCGACTTTGTAACAACCTGGGGGGGGGGGGAAATGTTAAAAATGTCTTCTGGGCACAAGAACTTGGAGTTAAAACATCCCTGAAAACACAGAAAGGGTCCAAGTCCTGGACAGGGCAATCAGATTGAGAACTTCAGTATTTTCATAGTGAGCAACTTATGGAAAAGATCAATTACAACACTGTGGAAATTTGCTGATGAACAAATTATCCCAACAGAACAACAGCACAAGCATTAAAATAATTCCAGAACCTACCTGGGCATATTCCTTCTCAATTGCAGCTCTTTTCTGGCTGAAGGCTCTGAAAGAGGAGATAAAAAAAAATCCATTAATACACAAAGCAACACACCACAAATTCAATTTCCTAATTTCTCTAAGCTACATTAGAAACTCCCAAGCTTAAGGCTATGCCAGGAGCAAAAGGAAAATCTAATTCTATTTAAATTAGTTACACAATAATTGTGGTGGCACATCAATTAAAAAAATCCTCAGGAACATCCTCTCCCAAGGAGCTCTGGACAGGCTCTTCCCACTCCATCTCACCAGGATGAGGATCCACATTCTGGGGTGAGTCTGGGCTGAGTTTTCCCAGTGAGAAGTGAAAAAAAAAAAGTCTAAAAGCATCATGATTGTTTCAAATTCTTCCCAAAAGATCTAAGAATTAAACTCCCTAAATCCCCCTGGTGTAGCTCAGAGGGCCCCCAGGGCTGTGACTGACACAGGAAGCACCTCAATACGAATCATAAATGCTTTATAGACTCATCTATTCTGTCAAGCATTCCAAGTATTCCATCTGATGATATAAAACAGTTTCTTTTAGGATCTCCAGTTTAGGGAAGACTTGGAAACCCAAATATCCCTCTAAAAGAACTTGCTTTTCTATCAAAAGGATAAAGAACTGCCCGAAGAACTATAAGGAAAAAATGAAATGTGTCCTTGAGAAGGTGGAAGAAAAGCTGCTGCCTTTGGAACTCCAGCTGGGAATCCTCTTTTCCAGCTCTCAGGGAAATGCAGTTGGAGACACAGAATCAGAGAGGAATTTTCAGGATGTTCCTTTACACCACACCTGGAGTGGAATGTGAATCTCACCTGAGGTTTTCACCCCATCCAAACCAAATTCCAGTTAAACCAAAGGCAGAACAACACCTGGAGCTGAGACAGCCCCCAAACCTTCTCAAATAAGTTTGACACCAGGGAACTAAACCAAGAACATCCAACCAGCCCAAGAATCACATTTACCCCCCAAAATGAGTGAACTCTGGGACTTGGACTGATCACAAGCTGAGGGTTGGGAGCCAGGGAAACCTCAGGGAGCAGAAGGCAAAGAGCCCTGCCTGGCACTGCCACTGTGCCAGTGCCAACCTCCCCAGTGCTGAACCTTCACTGCCAAACTCCCAGCCCAGAGTTCAGCCACTGCCCTGCACTGAACTGGCCACATCCACTCAACAGATGAAATATTGAGGAATCCTTTCCTATTTTCAGTGTAAATCAGCAGAACAGTGTGTGCAAAATGAGATTTCCACAAGTTTTCCTACAGAGGAACAGCAGAAAAGGAAGGGCTCAGCTACGGCAGGGATGTCTTGGGCTGGCCCATCCTTCATGAAAAACCAATGTATGAACATTAAAATGCACATTAGTGCTTTGGAAACAACGTTGTGTTTGCCAAGATTGTACCAGATGAAAAGTCACTCCTTGCACAGTTAAAATAGTTAAAAATCCTGAAAATGAGAGAGGGCCTGAGTTGGTGTGTGAGAACTGAGCTGTGCAGAGATGCAAACACCCCCACGGCCAGGGCTCTGCAGGAAAGAAAGGGCTGGATGTGCAGCAGGGAATGTGCTTCCATTCAAAGCTGAGCAGCTGGACAGGGACCATGCAGGGCCAGAGCCACATCTGGAACAGCATCATGGCAATGGTCCCACCCTGCCAAACTGGCACAGCTGCCCCACCAGGAGCACTGCAATTCATTCCTCTGCTTGGGAACATTCAGGTAAGTTGTTTGGAAGTTTTAAAATCCTTCCAGCATCCACAGCCACCCAAAGCTCCAGAAAAAGGACAAATCAGTGTGTGGAACCCCCAAAAAGGGTGGACTGAAGGAACAAACCCTTTTGCTGCCCCTGCCCTGAGAGCCCCCGAGCTCTGTCTCACCAGGGAATGGAGCAGCCACGGGAAAACCACGTGCCCAGCCTGGCAAAGCCTGGATTGCCCAGCTCAGCAGAACTGAGGCTTCCAGTGCCCCTGAGTGAGCAAAGGACAGGGCAAAATGAACTCCACACACTGCACGGGGATGGGGACCCCCAAAAGCTTCTTGGTCATCCTTTTTAATGCAGCTGTTCCATCCAACCCTCCTTTTCCCTTTTCCTTTAGAACCAAACCCTCCTTTTCCCTTTTCCTTTAGAACCAAACCCTCCTTTTCCCTTTTCCTTTAGAACCAAACCCTCCTTTTCCCTTTTCCTTTAGAACCAAACCCTCCTTTTCCCTTTTCCTTTATGACAGTAGGTGATGTACATGGAGGGAGGAGATCCACAAAGTCCCAAGATAAGGAGAAAGGAATGGGGAAAAAAACCCCAAAAGGTGAAGGAATAAACCATTTACCATTCTTTTGATATCACCAGTTGCTCAGGCAATTTCAAACCTCAGTTCCAAATGAATTCACTCCCTCCAAAACTCCTGAGTAAAGCAGAGAACACTTTGCTCCTGGTTTGAAGTGCCTCAACCCAGCCCCACTCCAGTGGGGGGATCAGGGAATTTGGAAACAGCCAAATATTTCCAGCTTCCCAGAAAGCAGCTCAAGGAGAATTCCTGACACTTACAGCACATGCCAGTGGAAAATTATGACTTTATAACTTGTACACTCGGAGCACAAACGTTCAGTGTGAAATCATGTCCTGACTAATAACACCACCCTGCTTTTCTTCTGCTGAAAGGACACACTCACTCCAAAATTTTCCATTAGAAGGATGGAAACAGCTCTCTTCTAACAAAACCAGAGTCAAATAAAACAGAAATAAAAAGGGGAGCAAGCCCAGGAAGTTGCAAAGTCACTGTGATGCATCAAGGGGAGATCACACAGCTGGTTTGGCTCCTTTTGTCCCAGTGCCAGAAATCCCTCCTGAACCATCTCCCAGGGCAGACATACAGGACACAGCCTGAGTTCCCCCCAAAAAATCCCAATCCACATCTGAGACCAAACCAGACACACCCCTACAGGAGTCTGAGCCCCCCCAAATTCCCAATCTACCCCTGAGACCAAACCAGACACTCCTACAGGAGTCTGAGCCCCCAAAAATCCCAATTTACCTCTGAGACCAAACCAGACACACCCCTGCAGGAGCCTGAGCCCCTCAAAAAATCCCAATCCACCTCTGAGACCAAACCAGACCCACTCCTGCAGGCAGGAGTTAAAGCACAGCCTTAAATACCAGTTCCTGCCCCCCAGACTGGCAGATCTCAGATGCCTTTCCCAGGGATGAGATGGATTTATTTATTGGCAGAGAAGGAAACAGACCCAGGAGCAGGAGCAACACCCTCCTGGGAGCAACACACAGTTCAAATATTTATGGCCAGGGTGGCATTGAAATCCCCAGCCTGGGCTGCTGCTCAAGGCTAGAGTGTCCCTGGGCAGGGCTTGGCATCGGCCCCTGCTGACCTTGCCCAGGCTGTGCCAGCCCTGCCTCCTGCATGTCCCCCCAAATTAACAGCCCTGCACCCCCCAGGTGCCCCCTCCCACCATCCAGGTGGGAGCTCATGGATCCAGCAGGGACCTCTGAGGGAGTCAAATCCAACTCTCCAGAGGGTGATTGGAGGCACCAGCATTCCATGTCATCTCCTTTCGTTTTCCTGGTGCTTTCATTGAGTGAGTGTTGGGTTTAGCAGGTGTTCCAAGACACTTTATTTCTGAGCAGTGACAACAGGGAATGGTACAAACTGAGGCTGGAAAATCTCAGCTTGTTGTGATAAAAGCTGGGTTGGTTTTTCGGGAGCTCTGAATTAATTATGAATAAAAGGAGCACCCTGAAACTGCAGAAATAGCCCCCAAACCAACCAGTTTGGATGGATGGGTGGGTGGATTTTCAAGTTCCAATCCTTCAGCCTCGTGGCTTTGCAGCTCAGAGCTGGTCAGGTGGCTCAGGGGACAGGGAAGCGTCCTGGGGAGGGGATGGCACGACCAAGGGAGCACAAACATTATCCAGTCATAAATCCTGGTATTATCTCAGTCCTTCAAGAGGCCAGAATCCCCCCTGTAAGGCCACTTAACCCACTCCCTTTGCCCTGCTCCTCACCACTTCCAGCCTGGAACTGCAGCCAGTTTTCCACCCCCTTATCAGCCCTGTGTGCCCAGCGTGGCCATGAGAGTGCCCAGGGACGCCGTGCCAAAGGTGACACACACACACAGAGCACGTGCTGTGCCCTCCCTGCCCACGTTCCCTGCCCTCCCAGCAGGCAACCAAGCCCAAGTCACCTTTGGAAGCCCAAATCACCCTCTTAACCCCTCAAGAAATGGCTTATTGGAAAAGAAACCTTGAAAATGGTTTCCAGGAGGTCTTGCTGTGGAACCTTCTCAGGAATCAGGGGAAGCTGAGCATCTCCTTCCAGGGGGCTTGGAAAATGGGTATAGAATTGGAAAAAAGCCTTGCAAATTGGTTTCCAGGAGGTCTGGCTCTGGAATCCTCCCAGGAATCAGGGGGAAGCTGAGCCACCTGCTTCCAGGGGACCTGGAAAATGACTTTGCCTTTCTGCAGCCATCAGGAAGCTCCCCTGGCTGCCATGAGCTTCCTGAGATGCCTGAGCCATCCCACTGCACCTCTGGAGTCTGAGCAAGCTCAAACTCTGCAGCTCCAGCTGCATTTCCAGCCCCATTTGATCCCAGCTCAGCACGGCTCTGGCTGGGACAGAGTTAATGTCCTGCACAGGGGCTGGGGCTGTGCCTGGGATTTGTGCTGAGAACACAAAGTTCAGAGCAGAGATAACTCAGGGCTGTTTTCCTTATTGCTGAGCCCTGTTTGCACAGCCCAGAGCCTCCTCTGCTCCTCACACCATGGCTTGGCAGGTCCTTAAAGCCCGCCCAGTGCCCCCCCTGCCCCCCCACAGCATCACACCATGGCCTGGCAGGGCCTTACAGCTCACCCAGCACCANGTCCTTAAAGCTCACCCAGTACCACCCCTGCCCCTCCACAGCATCACACCATGGCCTGGCAGGTCCTTAAAGCTCACCCAGTACCACCCCTGCCCCTCCACAGCATCACACCATGGCCTGGCAGGTCCTTAAAGCTCATCCAGTACCACCCCTGCCATGGGCAGGGACACCTCCCAGTGTCCCAGGTTGCTCCAAGCCCTGTCCAGCCTGGCCTTGGGCACTTCCAGGGATGGGGCAGCCACAGCTTCCCTGGACAACCAGTTCCCACCAGTGAGAGTGCACAGGAACTGGGAGGGGGCCCAGAGAGTGCCCTGCAGGGCTGAGCTGATGGATGGGGACAAACCACTGAATTAGAACAGCCTTTGGAATTTCAGCTGCCACTGCAAAATAAGAAGAGGAGGAACCCTGAAATACTTGGGAGGAGGAAGAGGGGCCCAAAACATTTCCCCCCTTGCAGGAAAAGAGGATTTCTTAAGGAATGCCAAGGTTCTCGGCTGGTTTAATCCTGTACCTTTATCTGGATGCCCCCTCCCACTTTCCTCAGCATCATGAAAAATGCACCCCAGAGGATCAGTAGAGCCTGGAACAAGAGCTTTGTTTTTAATGTGAGGACAGGTGTGTCACCAACAAAGGCACAGGTACCTCAGGCAACATAAATCACCCCCTGGCTCTGCTCAGGGCAGGGCTTGGCAGAACTGCTGAGCTGAGAGAGCAGGGCAGCAGCTCCAGCCCTAATGAGGGGCTCCAGGAACACCACACTGCATTAATATTCCCTCCCCGTGCCCAGCACACAGACAACATACCTGGGGCAGTAATTAATCCCCAGCAATTATTCAGCATGACAAGGCTCTCCAACACTGCCTGTCCCCAGGCTCCTCTGCGGGGCTTTCTGGGGACTCCACAGAATTCCCACAACTCTGACATTTTCCAAGAGATGCAGAAAATTCTGAGGGTCTGAAGGGTAAATTATCTTCCAGAAAAACACGGATTTCTCCAGGTATTTTTACACAGGCTGCAGGAGGCCAGAGCAGCAGCCAGGTTATTAAAATTCAGAATGGGATTCACAGAATCCCAGAATGGTTTAGGATGGGAGGGACCTTAAGGATCATCCAGTGCCACCCCCTGCCATGGGCAGGGACACTTCCCACTATCCCAGGCTGCTCCAACCTGGCCTTGGACACTCCCAGGGATGGGGCAGCCACAGCTTCTCTGGGAAATCCATTCCAGGGGCTCCCCACTCTCCCAGGGCAGAACTTCCTCCTAAAACCTACTCCTTTTAGTTCAAATCCATCCCCCCTTGTCACAAAGTCCCCACAGCTTCAGATTCCCAGGATTTTGGAGGTTGGGGAGTTCACATCACCACCCACCAGACTGGCTTTCCCTTTTCCAAGCAAAATTCCTCCCAGCACAGACAAGAGCAAGAGAACCATTTATTGCCCTGCCTGGAGCATCTAAAAAATCCCCATCAGCTTTGGGATTCCACACCATTCTCTGCAGAGAACTGGAAAGCTCTCCATGGCTTTTCAGGCTTCTGTGGAGTTCAGACATGGCAACAGCAGGGAAAAAGGAAAAGCCTCACCAGGACTGACCTGCCTTTCCCTCACCCCCCAGCACAGGGCTGGGCCACCTCCAAGTGACACCTACTGCAAAACAGGACTTTCCAAACAGTGGGAGTGGGTTAAGTGGCCTTACAGGGGGGATTCTGGCCTCTTGAAGGACTGAGATAATACCAGGATTTATGACTGGAGAATGTTTGTGCTCCCTTGGTCGTGCCATCCCCTCCCCAGGACGCTTCCCTGTCCCCTGAGCCACCTGACCAGCTCTGAGCTGCAAAGCCACGAGGCTGAAGGATTGGAACTTGAAAATCCACCCACCCATCCATCCAAACTGGTTGGTTTGGGGGCTATTTCTGCAGTTTCAGGGTGCTCCTTCTATTCATAATTAATTCAGAGCTCCCGAAAAACCAACGCAGCTTTTATCACAACAAGCTGAATAATCCAACCTTGGTTTGTACCATCACATCCCCCATTGTCACTGCTCAGAAATAAAGTGTCTTGGAACACCTGCTAAACCCAACACTCACTCAATGAAAGCACCAGGAAAACGAAAGGAGATGACATGGAATGCTGGTGCCTCCAATCACCCTCTGGAGAGTTGGATTTGATTTAAACATCCCCAGATTTCAGTCAGTGCTGACTCTCCAAGACCTGAGCTGCTCTTGCCAAAAGGTGACTGAAGAAATGAAGAAGTTGGAAGCAAAGAGAAAGTCACTTCCAGTTCACTTAAGCCCAAATTCCCCACTGCCACAGAGCACTTCCAATTCCTTTTCAGACACTCCAAGACAAAAACAATAACCCAAAAAATCAGCAGAGGTGACATTACAGTAAGTCACAGCCCTTACATTTGGGTTTAAAACTAACCACCTCTCTTTTGTTCAAAGTTTGACATCACCTGAATGAAGTGATCTCTTCCTAGAAAGGCGACTCCTTTACATGCACAGTTATCTGCCAGGTTTGTGTTAGTCCTTAGAAATAAGCAGCTCCCCAGGATTTTTATTGAGGAGCAGAACTTCCACATCAGTTTGAGCAGTATCAGCCCCATTCCTGTTTATTGCCTTTCCTGCTGAAGACTTTGTGCCACCCATTGAACAAACTCCACACAATGAATTCCCATCAGGCAGTTCTGCTCCAACACAGCCCCTGCTGCCTCCATTCTCCTCTCCAGTCCAACCTGCCATCTCATCCATTAAACCCCCAGCCCTGCTCTCCAGCAGGGAGATGATGTGTGGAATGTCCCCTGCAGGTCTCACAGAACTGTGTTCAGCCACACCAGAGCAGCCTCTGGGCTCTTCTTTCAGTTTAGGGAAAGATTTCCCCTGCAGAGACTGGGGGGGAATGAAAGTGTTGAGTACTGAACTCCTTCCCCTGTCCCCTCCACTGCCTTGGGAATGTCCTGTGCTCCCATGCCCACATCACCCCATTTTCTTCCTCCTCATGGAACTGATATTATGGTTGGACTCAATGACCTTGGAGGTGTTTTCCAACCTGAACAAGTCCCTGATTTTATTACCCTGGCCTTCAGCAGCCAAGCAAAGGTTCCACACTCCTCCTTTACTGTCCACCTTTGTCCAGGGTCCTTCAGCTTCTTGCCCAGCCTTGCCCACACCCCTGATCTCCCCACACCACCTTTGCTCCTGAGCTTTCTGCAAGTCTCCCTTAGGAACACTAAGCTACAACCATCACCCCAAGCATATTCCAAGCACATTCCCCCTTCCTGGCTTGCTTCCCAGCTGCACAAAGCTGAGCTGTGCTCTCCTGGCAGGGATTCTCCACGTCCTGGAGTCCATCTGTGGTCACAGCAGCCCCAGCACCACCAGTCAGGATTCTCAAAATCCAGTTCCCAGCCCTCCTCCCATGGCAAGTACGGACAACGTGGAGCTCTGACACCACAAACATCTGAGGCAGCACCAGCATGGCCTCAGGGCCAGGACTTTGAACAAGAACACACCAAGCCCAGGCTGAAAGGTCCCAGCAGCTGGGAAAGCACCAACCCAGCAGAACAAACTCCAAACCAGCCTGAACTTGGCCCACAATGGAGCTCCCTGATCCAGCAGAGGAAGCCAGGGACATTTCCTGCTCCAGGATCAACCTGAGGTTTGTCTGATCTTGTGTGAAGGACATCTTTACAACTCCTGAAGCACAACGATTTGGCACATGGAGAAACTGTGCTGGCTGAGGGAAGGAGTTGAGCTCTCCTTCCTGCAGGGCACTGGCAGGTCATCCCTCACCTCAGTGAGCCTCTCCAGTTCTCTGGGAAGGACAAAAGGAATAAAAGTGGACGTTTTTTAAACTTGACTTTAACCTACATACTCTGTGCTATCTCCTCTTTAGTCTTACTCTTAGAACAGCCATGTCTTCTCCATGAAGTGCTGCAGAAAGGGAGGCACTGGCAGTTCAAACATCCTGGTACACACCAGAGCTCTTCTCCCCTCCATAAATTCCTCACATGACACATCTCAGTGTTGTCACAGCCTTCCCTGAGCAAACAAGAGCTCCACTATCCCTTTCCAGCCCAGCAGTTGGGGCAGCTCCTCCAGGGGGGTCCACTCCCAGCAACTCCCCAACTCCATCCACTCCAGGATCTTTGTGCTGCAATTAAAAAGCTTGTTCTTCCCACAGCCAAATGATCCTCTCTGCCAGCTCAGCTCCCGCCTGTCCCCTGGAATGTTTGCTCTCTGCAGCTCCTCTGCTGCTCCTCCAAGACAAACTGCACTGAGGGAAAATTCCCCTGAATGTAAACACAGGGATAAGAGCTGAACTACTTGAACCAACATGCAGAAAGCAATGACTTCAATCAGCACCAGCAAGTACCGTCCTTATCAAGGAATCCAAGCGGGGCACGATGTGTTGGGGAGGATTCAGCCACCAGGGGTTTCCTCCACTCTGCACATACCATTTTCAGTCCCCAAATCACCCTCCTGCCACCCTCCCAAGCAATTTTAGGTCCTGCTGTTCTAAAGCCACTCCAAGGTGTACAATGCCCCATTTCCATGCAGAGAAATGGGATCCTGCTTGGAAACACAAACCCCACCCTAACCTGGAACTGTTTGACTTCACACACCCCCCAGTTCAGGTCAGAAAACACCCTGAGGATCAGCATGTCCTGCTGGTTAAAAAGTTAAATGTTACAAGTGTCCCTTCCTAAAATGCCCATTTCTATCCTCAGGAGTGTTGTTCACTCACAGGAGTTTCACTGCTGAAAACCCACAACTTGTGTGCCAAAGTCACCACTTTGAGCAGGACATTTCCAGGTCAGGCACAACTGGGAGGGGCCAGGGGGGTCATTTCAGGTGCTCTTTATAACCCACAGCTTGGTACCATTTCTAACACAAGCATGGTACCATTTCTAACACAGCAAAATTATCTAACCAAAAATACAAACACACATGCAAAATAATACAAGTGACAGGACAAACCCCCAAACAAACTGGGCTGGAACCAGGAGAGAGTTGGGATTTTCATCAGCACAAGCTCCAGTTTGAGAGAAGCTTCCCCTTTCTGAGCTATCAAACATGACAAAGCAATTTCCTCCCAAGTTTGCTTTGGAGCTGAGACTTTACCCATCATTTTGAATGTTTTAATCCAATTTATCTACGACAAATTTCACAGCAAACCACGAAACATCTTTGCCTGAAAAGTGCCCCCCGGCAGTGCAGGGAGAAAAAAATTCCAGCCAACACTGAGGAGGGAGCAGAGCAGTGCCCATAAATCACATTACTGTAGTACAGTTTGGGATTAGGATGAGTTGCCACTGGCAACAGAGCCCAAAAAAATCAATTCAGTCACTATATATAGAGAATTCTTGTAACCTCAAACGCAGCCAATGCTTTCAGCAATTTGTCTCAGAGAAGTATTAGCAGGGGCAGCCTGTGAGCAAAGCAACATGACATCCAGACACAAAACAAGGCTAAAACAAAGGGCTTGTGCCTTCAGTGGCAGAAAACAAGAGCACAGAAAGGCAGAGCCAGGAAGCTGCTGGGGTGGGAACATTCACTTACCCTCTGCAAAATAAAAGCGGGGCCTCCTCACAGCATTAACAACAAATATGAACATTGGTCTCAGAGCTTAAATGTATTTAAAATGCTCACTAATGAGGGCTTGTTTTAAATGGGAAACTAAGCAAACATCAGGGGAGACACAATTTAGAGCAACACAAAGGTCCTTTTCCACGGCTCACCCAGCCCTGATTCATCACATCCAAGGTATTTCCTTTAGACAAGAAGAAAGAGGATGTTATAGCTGGGATGGCTCTACCAGGAGCTCTGAGAAAACAGGAACACCAGGAGCTCCTTTGATCCCCATTTGCTGTTTAACAGCAAGGCACATTCCATCATCCACTGCTTGTTTCATCCCCGAGCTGCCAAATGTTCTGTAGCAGCAACAACCACCTTGGAGTCCCTGCTTTGCTCAGCTGTCACATTTTAGGCATCTTGACAGTGCCACCCAGGTGCATCACAAGGATCCTCTGCTGCCCCTCCCTCTGGTTCTGACACAGGCATGTCACGTGCAAACGATGCCCTTCTCAAGGGTTCATTGTCAAATCCTGCATTTTAATGCGCCTGACAGGTACTAATAATCACTGTATAATGGGGTTTGTCCTCAAAGCACAACCTTACAGGAATACAGCACGTGGGGGGTGGGTTTTCAGCTGGTAAAATGGAACAGCTCACAGGAAATACGTGGCTGCATTTCTAAAATGTGTGTGAGCACAGAATCACAGCATCCCTGGGGCTGGAAAAGACTTGGGGAGCATCAAGTCCACCAGCCCAGCACCACCTGGACCCAGAGGATAATCCTCCCCAGGGGAAAGCACAGCTCAGGGGCTTCACTGGGCACTGAGAACCAGCTTGGAAATCCAACTAAACTGCAAACAGCTCAGGGGCTTCACTGGGCACTGAGAACCAGCTTGGAAATCCAACTAAACTGGAAAGCCACCAGTGAAAGCAGGACTTTGGGGGAGCAGGAGCAGCCTGGTTTGCCCGAGTGAAAAGCCCCAGGAAAGCCAGGACAGGGTTGTTAATACAGATTAATCACAGAATCCTGGAATGGTTTGGATTAGGAGGGAACTTAAAGACCATTAATTCCACCCTCTGCCACGGGAAGGGACATCTCCCACTATCCCAGGTTGCTCCAACCTGCTCTTGGACACTCCCAGGGATGGGGCAGCCACAGCTTCTCTGGCCACCCTCCCAGCCAGGAATTCCTTCCCAATATCCCACCTATCCCTGCCCTCTGGCAGTGGGAAGCCATTCCCTGTGTCCTGTCCCTCTCCAGCCTTTCCTGGGCAGCACAGCCCTCTGCAGGGAAGGCCAAAGGCATTCCAAACATCCACCAAGAGAGCCCAGCCCTCCTCCAGCAGAGTAGGAACCAACCTGCTAAATTTAGAAGGGGCAAACTAGAAATCCAAATTACAACAGAGGAACTACAGTAGAGCCCCCCAGTTGCTCCCTGGTTGTGCCTGGATTCCATGGCTGGAAGGACCTGGCAGGGTTAGAATGGGACAGCAGCTCTCCATGGGAAGGACTTGGCATTCCAAGCAAGCAGAGAACATCAAAGCACCCCCTGGAAAGGCAAACCAGCTTTTTGGGGAAGATCAAAGCTCCCCATGCAGCAGAGTGTGCTCCTGGGGTGCTGAGGACACTTCCCAACCTCCAGCACAAAGGCCACAGTCACATTCCTGCCCCAGCAGACCTTGGCTGCAGGACAGCCCAGGACACAGGCCAAGTGTCCCCAGGAAATCAGGAATAACAACATCCCCACGCCTGATTCCAGGGAAAAGAAACGTCCCTTTGCTCCCACCTGGGGTTTGTGAGGATGGAAAGGAAGGGAGAAGCCTCTGAGCACACGGAGAGGGAGAGCAAGGGGAGCACGAGCAGAAGGACAAAGTAAAGGACATTTCATCAGGCTCCAGCAACACTCCAGAGGATGCTCAGAGACTCTTTATGCACAAATATTGCTGCTTTTAAACAGTAGTTCTTGATTATCTAATGCCCCAAACGCTACAAAACCAACAAAGAGAGGATTCAATCCTTCTGCCATCAGGGATCAAATCCAGCCACTTTTCCCAGGCACATGAACCACCAACTTTAACCATTTTTTGATACTGAAATCAGAATTCTGCACATTTCCAAGGGGAGGCTCCTGCAATCACAGAGACTGTGGGATATTATTCACCTCCTCAGCAGAAAAGCTTCAAACACTCAGGCAAAGCAGAGCACAGGCCCTTCTTTGTTTCCAACACAATGGCAATTAACCACAATCCACTTGCACATCAATGAATACAAAAGCAGATGAAGGAGTTTGGGGGGGGTTAACCTCTCTGAGCACAATGCACATCACTCAAGCTCTGCGTGGATTCAGCAGGATCCAAAGTTTGCAGGCAGATGCTGCAAACCTTTCCATCACATCAAGGGCTTCCCCACAGCAAGAACGGGGGGAAAAAATCAGATTCCCAAATAAATCTGCCTCTATTTGGGGTGTTTGGAAAGGCCCAACACCTCCCAGCCCATCACACTTGGGGGCTTTTCATTGATGGCTGAGACACAACAGCATTTCCTGCACTGGGGGCTCCAACAGAGCCAGGGATGCTCTTTGGACACAGGTTGGAGGGACAGGACAAGGGGGAATGGCTTCACTCCAGGAAAGAGGGGTTTAGATGGGATCTGGGGAAGGAAATCCTCCCTGTGAGGGTGGGCAGGCCCTGCAATGGATTTCCCAGAGGATACCCCATCCCTGGGAGTGTCCAAGGCCAGGCTGGAGCCACCTGGGATAGTGGAAGGTGTCCCTGCCCCTGGCACAGTTTGGAACAAGATAATCCTTTAGATCCCTTCCAACCTCCAAACATTCTATGATTCTATAATTCATTCTTATATTCAAACACCTCTGAAAGAACCTCTGATCCTACAGTATCAAACCCTGAAGAAAAACTATGGCTTGTTGGGTTTTTGCCTCCTCCCTTTTTTTTTTTCCCCCTCCCCTTCAAAAACGCAGAGAGAACAGAGTAGAGCCAGAAAAACCCTCATTTCTGCCCAGGATTGGATGCACTGGCCATGCCAACACTTTCTGCACTAACACTGGCTGGCATCTGGTAGGGAAGCAAAAATAACCCCACTTAAGTGGCTTCACCACCATAAAGCTTGGAAAGCTGTTCCCAAAAAACGAGCCCTGGACACGCCGTGTGTGTCCCCAGAGAGATGAAGGAAGGGCAGGAGGAGAGAGCAGGGCGGGGAACAACCTCCCCAGCCCATGGGGAGGGACCTCAGCGTGTCCTCACACACAGGACACCCCATGGAACCCCAAAGACTCCTGCAGGAACATCCCTAACACTGGAAGGATTCTCCGAGGCTGAGAATAAAATCCACAGCCAGGAAAAAAGGCTGCACTTCAACAGGGTATTTTTTAGTTCCTTTCACATCCTCTCCTCAAGTTTTGTTTGGAAATATTGTGTTTATTTCACAAATAAACACAACCTGAAACTTACAACCACCAATTCAACACTTTCACTCTCTTCCCTCAAGTTTTAATTGGAAATACTGTGCTGATCTCAACCCAACACAACCCAACACTTACAGTCATTCATCCAACACTTTCCTCCCTAAAATTTTAATTGGAAATACTGTGTTTATTGCAGAAACACAACCATTAATTCACCACTTTCTCTCCTCCAGTTTTAATTGGAAAGATCACATTTATTTCACAAATAAACCCAACACTCACAACCAGCAATTCAGCAACAACCCCCCAACTGAACATATTCCCACTGTGCATTGGGAAAAAAATGGTATTAAACTTGTAAAACCTCCCACAGAAAACAGTGAGAAAAGCACTACCCTGAGCTCTCACAAACCAGATTCCTTCCCAGCAACTATTCCACCAGAGTGACCGGGGCTGGATCATGTTTTGCCTTTCTCAACAGCCACTTTGGAGAAGTCCAAATGCAGAACAACCTTTTTGTGGGTTTTCATTCCACAGTAAGAGATCAAGATTAAAGAAGCTCGACTTTAAGACAAAATAAAGGTCAAAAAATCAGCTGTGTCTCTATTAGAAAAATAAAATTACCATGTGCAACAGAAGGTAAGACCTGGGAGAAGTCCACTGGGAGCAGGAGAGGCTGATCCGGAGGACCAGCAGCCAAGATGCACAGTCCACTGGATCATCTCTGGAGAGAAATCACCAACCCAACCCAACCTCTCTTGTAGGCCCCGTCTCCCATTTCCCTCGTTTTTCAGGAGAAGCATTGAAAAGGCACAAGGTTTCCTAGAAGGAAACTGTTCCCTTTGGATTCCAAAGCTGGACTTGATCTAAAGACTCCAACTCCAAAGGGAATTCCCACAATGCACCATCAGGAGACTGGGAAATGAGTCTATAACATAAATTCTGAGTATTCCTTAAGAGGACCTTCAGGATCCACTCCCAGCAGGTCCAACCAACCTGTAGGAGACACAAAACACCTCCCAACTCCAAACATCATTCATGGCACAGCAATAAAACCCCCTTCAGACACAGCCATGAGCACGTTCCACAGGTCCCACAGACAGAGGCACCTTCTCTGTTATTGTATCTCACAAACACCAGCCTGGGATATTCCCTGTGCTGGACACCATGGACAAGGTTCTGGGGCCCAAAAGCAGCACCCAAGGTGCCCCAGCAGGGACTGTGAGCCCCACAAAAAGCACTTTTTCCTGGAGTGAAGCCATTCCCCCTTGTCCCATCCCTCCAACCTGTGTCCAAAGAGCATCCCCAGCTCTGCTGAAGCCCCCAGTGCAGGAAATGCTGTTGTGTCTCAGCCATCAATGAAAACCCCCCAAGTGTGATGGGCTGGGAGATGTTGGGCCTTTCCAAACACCCCAAATAGAGGCAGATTTATTTGGGAATCTGATTTTTCCCCCTGTTCTTGCTGTGTGGATGGTGTGGAAGCCCTTGATGTGATGCAGTGAGTGCTGTCCTGAGCCAGGCAAAAATCCCTTGGGGAGGCAGGGCTGGGGCTGCAATGCCATGTCCTGGGAATCACCACACCTGGCAATCCATGGGATGCTCCATGAGCCACGTGGACACGTCATCAGCCTCTCCAGGACATCCACAGCCACCTCCAGAGGAAGGAGCAGGCTGGCATGGAGGGGAGGGGGAGATAAAACACCATGGTCGGTGCTGAGATGGAAAGATGGAGTGTCCCAACATCCCAGCAGGTCCTGGGCACAAAAGTCTTGGTGCAGGTTCTGCCAAAAAAGGCTGGAAGATGCCAAAAAAGCACTGCTGGCAAAGCAGGCCAAGCCTGCCAAATCCCCCTCTGCCACCAAACAAGAGGAAACAACAGGCTGAGGTTGGAGCCCAGGAAAAGGTTCTGCCCCCACAGCACTGAACAGGCTCCCAGGGAGGAGGTGACAGCCTGGGGGACCTCCAGGACAAAGTTCTCAGGGACTTGGTGGGAATTTGGGGTGTCCTGGGCAGGGCCAGGGTCAATGAACCCTTCCAAGTCAGCACATTGTGTGATAACACTGCAGGAAATCAGGCCAGGACACACTGAGTGTGTCTGGAATGGCAAGAATGCTCTTCCTCCTTCCACCATTTATCCTGGTGGCAAACCCCAAACGCCCTCAATTCCCCTCACCCAGGGTTTGCCAAAGAAGAATTGGGATTAAAACCACCTGGAGCCTCAAAGGGAGAACCTTCATCCCAGAAGGGATGGGATGGAGAGGAAAGAAAAGCCAAGAGGCAGCTTGGGTTGGGCAAGTGGAGCAAGGAAGAGCTTTTTGTTGCTTTAAAATCATCCTGTGCCATATATTCTAATATATATTCATATATATTCTAATATATATTTTTATACTATATTATATAATATATTCTATATATTATTTTTTATAT
>VWZD01012702.1:0-39079 GCA_013396695.1 Sakesphorus luctuosus
ATATATAAATTATATATATATATTTAAAATTATAGGAAATCATTGCACATCAAACTAGAATAACTAAGTTGATTCTCAGTGTTTATTTCAATAGAGGAAAAAAAATCAGAAATCCAGATACTGAATCACATTCAAAACTTACCATTAAATCTTAGATTCCCAGAAAGAATCTCTGCAAGTTGTCAGGTCCAGTCCCCCTGATCAAGAAGTGTCATGTAGAGTAGGTTACCTAGGACCACATCCAGTTGGCTTTTGAATATCTCCGAGGATAAAGGCTATACCACCTCTCAGGTCAAATAATGTAGCACACAAATGCCTTTTAGGTCCATCTTGGCCAAACAGATGCTGAAAGGCATATAATACTTCTGTGAATTGTATACAAAAATATTTTATTTAAGGTTCTATTTTTCCAGTAACTTCTCCTAGAATTAATAGAATTCAGGATTTTTTATTTATTTCAATGCTGTTTCCTTAAGGTGGCTATGCTTTACAGTGCATCGTTGTAGAACAATTGCCTGGGAGAGCACACTCTTTATAGCAAATCTAAATAATGAAATAAAAGAGGGGAAGCTATGTCTCCAAGATGTAAACTGCTTCAATTTACCTTTTGTGAGGTGATGGCCCTGATAAGCCTTGATGGGTGGAGGGAAACGCCTCAGCCCCCTGGAGGGGTGCTCCCAGCCGAGAACAAAGGCTTTCAAACTGATAAGATTAACAAAGGGTGGAGTGTTTTTTAAGAATGACACGGCCCTCCTTTGCAACATCTTCTATGACCACTCAAAGAGCCACCACCCTCAGGCATCTGTATCACCACCTCAGCGTTTGCTTAGTCACACAAAACCACGTGAAGAAAAAAAAAGTATAAAAAGTGTGGAGTTTAAACTCAAGCGGAGAGGGGGAAAATGCCACGTCTCTGCGAGGGTAACTGCTGGCAGCCTGTCCTGGCTCCTTCTCTTGGAACAATGTAGGGACAAGAACCATGTGTGTTTCACACTCTATACTTTACTTTCTTTACTTTCTTACAAAGCTTATTTCTTTATACATTCTATCTTACATCTNCCCAAAATAACTGTCACATACTTGTATTAATAAATGTTATTTTGGGAGCTGTTGTGGGGAAAGTTCTTTTCTAGCTATTAAGAGTTGTCTCATATCAGAAGTTAGTAAACCTTCCAGTCTGTTCTGTCCAGAAGTTTGGCAGGCAGTGGTGGGTTCTCTAATTTTTCTGGAAGCGCTTATTTAGCTGATAAGTTCTCTCTGGTTTAAGTGTGACTTCATATCAGAGGTCAGAAACCCTTCCAATCTGTGTGCTGTGAGTAGTTGATAGGCAGTGTTGGGAAACATAAGGATCTGATTGTCTGGAAGCGCTAATTGATAATGTTTTCTTGTTAATACAGTTGAGACTAGAAATCTTTGCATTTCTGTCTCTATCATCCCTTTCACATGACACCTTTCAATACAAAAAAAAAAAGAGCTTGTGTAAGATATTAATTAAAATATATTAAAAATCACTATTTGCTGCCTTCATGGACTGAATCTTAATGTAATCCACTTACACATGATCAACTATCTGCTGAAAATATCAGACTGCTCTTAAGCCCTATTCGTTCCCCTCCACCAGCAGATACTGAAAAATACATGGTGGAAACAGATACATCTGAGACATAAAAAAAAAAAGAAAAGAAAAAGAAAAAAGAACATCAAATAGTACTAAGGACTGAAATATTTACTTAGAAGTCTGTCCAAAGAGAAGAACTGCCTCCAAAAGATAATTCAAATACAACTATATTTTTTGAAGTTAACAAGTGAATGCATTCTTTAGCTTTATGTAGATTTTTTTTTCTAATAAACATCTTTCCAAACAGACATATTTAGCAAAAAAGGTGCTTGCTAAACTTCATACTTGATTCTGTTCCCTCAGACTTGTTATTTTTCTTTTTTTTGTTTGTTTGGTTTTTTGTTTGGTTTTTTTTTGTTTGGTTTGTTTTGTTTTAAGGAATCCTGCTGGAAAAGTGATTTTGTGTATAGATTATCTAAGGTATGCATGCAGGTATTTTCGTTATAGATTTTTTTTTTATATACACTGCATATTTTATTGTAGGCACATTTTAAACTTTCTTACATGTTCAGAAAAATAACAGACTTGTATATTGTGGCATGAATCTTAAACGTGTGACACTAGAGTATTCTGTGTGATATTAAGCTGTAATGACTCCTTTTTGTGGCAAGAAACATTCTCTTGCCTTCTTATGTAACCTTGTCTTTTAATGTGTGAACAATACAGGCTTTTTCCTGATGCCATTTCAATGTTTCAATGCCAGTATAATTTCCTCAATATTTTTTCAGATATTGAAGATTTAGCATAGCAACTTTAATTTTAGAGCAAAAAATATTGAGTCGATAATCATATCTATGTGTTCAAAAAATTATAGCTCTGGAGTATAAGATAAAAACCTCAGCTGTGAATGCTTGATATCCTGTGGAACTGGGCAGGCAGTTAACTAGGTGTAAGACTGATATTGTTAAGTTCAAGTCCTGAGAGACTTGGATATGTGCCTGTAATTCCCACCAGGAAGATGATACTTTAAATGTAGAATTGTTGTAGCAGGGTATGCTTTAAAAGGAACCATGGAATGGCATGTGTATCCATGTCTTTGTGCAACCAATGCTCTTCTGGCTGAGCTGTATTTCTCCACAGGAGAACAGGTGATTCAAGAGATTACAATTATTTGCAAATAATCCTAAGATTTTGTGTCATGTTTTACAGGCTTTTAAATGTATGCATGCATCATTACAATATGCACATGTAAGTTCAAACTTTAGTCTTAATTGTCCATGAATGTCAGCTATATGTTGGAATATCCATTAGAAGTGTTTCATTTATTGGTCTCAGTTATTTTTCTCTGCTTTTTCAATACAAATGTCAATGATAATAAAACTGATACACATTACATAGCATCCTTGGGATTTTTTTTCCATCTCTGAACAAACCATACAAGATTCTACGGGAATGCAATATTAGTGGGTAGTTACAGAGAGAACACAAGAAAATAAATATTCATGTTTAAAACCTTTATAGGAGTTATGCAGGATTTTGATAGCTTTGTGGTGGTCTAAATTAAGACAGTAAATAAAGCCTCAGTTTAGAAATATGATTATAGAAAAATATTGATCTTTTGAGGGTTTTACAGGTTTTTCACTTTTGGTTTCTAAGGCAAACATGGGGGATGCTGGTTGACAGTAGCTGAACATGAGCCAGCAGTGTGCCCAGGCAGCCAAGAAGGCCGGTGGCATCGTGGCTTGTATCAGAAATAGTACAGCCAACAGGACAAGGGCAGTGATTTTTCCCCTGTACCTGCCACTGGTGAGGCCACACCTCGAATTGTGTGCAGTTCTGGGCCCCTCACTACAAGAAAGACATTGAGATGCTGATGCTTGTCCAGAAAAGGGCAATGAAGCTGATGCATGGTTTGAGGTATTATGAGGAACAGCTGAGCGAGCTGGAACTGTTTAGGCTGGAGAAAGGCTCAGGGGAAACTTTCTCAGTTTCTACCACTACCTGAAAAGAGATTGCAGCAAAGAGGGAAATCGGTCTCTTCTTCTAGGTAACAAGCAATTGGACAAGAAGAAATGGCCTCAAGTTGCAGCAGGGGAGCTTTAGATTGACTATAGGGGAAAAGGTCTTCACTGGAAGGGTACTCAGGTGTTAGAATAGACCATTCAGGTAATCATGTGTGGATGTGGTACTTGGGGGTGTGGCTTAAAGGTGAACATGGCGGTGCTAGGTTAATGATTGCACTTGGTAATGATAGAGATCTTTTCCAACCTAGGCATTTCTGTGGTTCTAAGTGGTGAAATTGTTGGGGCAAGTACTTTTGTAGAATTTGCCTCTCATGACTCCCCATCCCAGATGGAAGTTCATTTATGGTACAGGTGGCTTTTTCAATATTTGTACCTTCAGAACTATGAAAATGCCATTGGAGGTAAACTTTAAACAAATACTGGGGTAAATATTCTTATTGTTTTCAGACGAAGGAGGAAATAAGGCCACAGTAATTCTTGAACTTACTTTGCAGGTGTTTAAGTATCTTGATAGTATTGCATGTTATACTGTTCTGTGAACAATTCAATTAAGAAAAGTATCTAAGAATGCGAGTTTTCTATCTTCAAACAATTGCTTATATGATTCTGTTAAAAGTAAAACAAATATTAAAAACTAGCATGGCGGAATATCTCTGAAATTTTCTGTCTGAGGAAGATTTGAGAAGGAAGAACTTAACAACTATTGCAGTAAACAATCAGGTTTTCTCTGTGGTAATCAAGTGAAGCTTGCCAGGCTCTGTGGGTTCTGGATATAATTCACTACATGGATCCAGGTGATTAAATGAGCCTGGCATTGAACATGAAGTGTAGGAGCACATCAGCCACCTTGTGTGCACCCACATAATTAACTCTGAGGTAGATTGCCTCCTTGGGGTGATACGTACACAGAGTTGTATAAAATCTAATTGCTTGATCCATTTAATTGAAAGAGCTAGTGAAGCCTTAAACCAGTGTCAGCTATGCCATTTTCTTTAGGTTTTAGGCTGTGATTGAATATATTACTACTCAAAGATCACCAACTGCGAGAAAGAGGGAGTTGGACTTGATGAACTTTATGGGTTCTTCCCAATTTGGAATATTCTATAAGTTTATGAACTGTTCCTGAATAGGCAATGAGAAGTCTCAAATTTGGGGGATTTATCATTCTAGATTTGTATATGGTTTACTTCTGAATTATAACATCCAAATTTTCATGGTATTTGATCTTAACAAAAGGTACTTTTGTAAATGAAAATGGACAGAGGATTAAACAGCTTTAAGACAGAACTTGGAACTTACAGCAGCTTCTTGAAGATAAGTCTTCCAGAAACTTGCATCTTTTGAGTTTTGCAAAATATTCTTTTTAAAAAGAGTTCTTCTAGAGTATCATAAAGCATGCTTTCACATCTCAATAGAGTTGCTAATTTTAAAATAATCAGTTTAGCTCTGAGTTACTCATACCCAAAACAAGAGAAAAATGAAAGTCCTTATTCTTAAATTTAGAAGAAATATGAAAGAAACTCCTTTTGGTGCAATGGCTAGTTTTTTAGGGGTTTTGTGATTTGTGTGTGTGTGTGTGTGGTTTTGGTGAGGTTTTTTTTTTCTTTTTTTTTTCCCCAGAGTATAAATAGAATGGCTTCTTCTGTGTTTGTAAGATCTTAAAAAATGTTAAATACTTTAATAGTCCTATGCTTTGTTTTATGCTTTTGTTCTTGCATAATTTTCTTTAGTCTCTTTAGTGTGCTGGCATTTTCCCTACAACCTTCTCTCTACCCTACAGCACTTCTAGCAGCAGATCTGTTTTCATAAATCACTTTGAGAGAAGCCAACAGTCATAAAGAAAATATATGTTGATTTCTGCACAGTCCTGACATCTAATGGAAAGTTAAAATAAAGACCACAATAAAATTCTGCTGCAATTCATACCATGCTTGATTTGTGTTCTATGGATGTGCAGTTTTTCCTTTAAATTAGAATATCGTCCTGATTTTAGTGGGGGTTTTGTTTGTGAAATAAGATGGTAATGAAATGAAACACAACTAGGTTCCAGTTTTGAAATCTGTTCTTGTTTTTTCATAAAGGCAAAGCTTTCACTGATGTCAGTGACAGTTTTGCCTGAGTCAGAATTGCAGTATTGGGCTGATAGTGTCTTACTTAATGAGTTTCAAAGAGAAAATTTCCTTTCATGACCAGACAGATCATTTTGGAGTATCTTTCACAGCCAGTGGAAATGTTTCTTGTGACCATGTTTTTGTTTTCCTTTTGTTTTCATGCTTCCTAAGGCTTTTTTTCCACTGGGATATGGTAGTCTAACAAATAAGTGGAGTGTTTTACTTGCAAGGATAGTAATGAGATTAATGTAAGACCATTTTAAAGTATTATTGAAAGATGCATGGATTTTCTTTTTTTTTTTCCCTTTAGTTTTGGTATTAGGACTGAAAAAGGTTTTGCTGTAACATTCTTTTTTTCAGCTTTGCTGCTTGGTAACTGCAAGGCTTATTTAATTAAAAGAGTAAAAAACACCACACATTTGAATCCTAAGATTGATTCACAATCACAGATACTTAACCAAGAGAAGGCTCAGAAGAAAGAAGAGGGAGTTTCAGAGTCCATAATAAAAAACGGAAGAAGTGTGTGTAGAGCAGGGGTGATGTTGCTTTTTTTAAAAATTCTCCATTTGCTTTGACAACAGAACTTGCTACCTGTTCAGCCTAATATGCACTACCATGCAACTAGGGCCATTTTTGGAAGTAATACATTTAACCAGCCCTAACCTAAACCCAGGTCTTAGCCTGTTGGTGTTAATAAGGGGAAAGTACTTATTTTTAGTAGATCTGCTATGTAGAACTTATTATGCTTCTTTTAATGGTTTAGGGATTACATTTTTGAGTTTGGTTTTTTAAGCCACGGGCAGTCTTCGTACATGAAGCTCTTTACCAAGCTTTGCAAATGACCTTAAACTAAGGTTGCCTATTACTGAAGTGAGGCCACTCAGCCACAGGCTGTTTCATAGATGATACTGCCTACTAGTATGCAATCTATCCCTGTTTTTAGACTTCAGCTGTAATGACTAGCACTTCCTTTTGGCCACACACAGTGGAAAACAGATTTTTATTCTTTAAACAGGTGCAAACGCTAATATATTTTCCCCTCACACAATTGCTTAATATGTGAATATTTGAAATGGTGCTGAATCAGAACTATATTTTGCTTGCTGGATCTGTTTTTTGTAAATATTAATTGTTAGAAAACCTACATTAATAGTAATTTCTCAGAAATATTTTGTGAGGTGTTTAAATTGCTCTGTTTTACAAACCATGTAAAGGAAGAGGTTTATAACAGAAAACTTACTGAACTGAACTTTTGTCTGTCTTTTCAGACTTCTTTTCTCACTTTTTACCCTGCTATTTGAACCTTGCGAGAAACAGCAGTGAATTAAGGAGCTACAATTTTCAAAAAGGCTGAAAAACAGATGGTGTAGGGCAGGTAGATCCAAATTGTGGTGAACACACTTCAGGATGGTCTGATCTGTATTAGAAAACATAGTCTAAGTATGTGTCAATTTCTGAGTATAGGATGTATCTGTTTTACTTATTGGAGTCTGTGCTATGGATGTTGCTTTCTGTGCCTTTTTCCCATGAAAGGGGAATATCTTTGACATGCTGTCATAATTTTAGCAATGATTTTTCTCTGTTGTAACTGCAGTATTGGAAGAGGAACATGAGAAATCCTTCTCCTCAGTGTAGCCTGGTCTAAGGATAAGTGGTCATGACATGTCCCTTTAGTCTGGAAAGGGAGCAGGGAGAGAATGATACATACACTGTCTGCATTAGATCAAAATTTGCATATGTTTATTCCTCTTTATGGAGACACTGACCTAACTATTCAAAAATTTAAGTGAAAAAAATGCCAAACCAACAAAAAATTTATGGAAAAAAGAATAACAGCCTATAAGGAGCTGTCTGGCCTCCTATTAACTCTTTTGATCCTGTATCAGGAAGATGAGGTGAATAGCAAAATGCACCACACTGGAGCAATGTTAGCACACTCCATTCCTGCAGCAAGATGAGGGATGCAATCTGAGTGCTAATGTTGAGGTTATATGTGGTCAGGGACCGTGCACTTCAGATAAGAGTGATCAAGTTGTAGGGCATGCAATTTAAACCAAAAACTTCTATATTTTAGATGCCAGAGCCAGCAAGTGATGCCCAGAACCTGAAGAAGGGTACACAGGTCATTAGGAGAACACCTGAAAGACTGTATCAAGGAGTAACAACCACTCCAGTCACCCTACTTCACTGGGGTCTCAGTTTAGTTGCCTCTATGCTATCACATGCAGCACGGGGAATAAACAGGAGAAACAAGATGTGCACACACCTGTAGGGCTGTGACCTTATTGGCATCATGGAAACATAGTGGGATGACTCCTAGGACTAGAGTGTTGAAATGGAAGAATACAGGCTCTTTAGGAAGGGCAGGCAAGGGCAACAAGGAGGGGATGTTGGCCTCTATATGAATGACCATCTGGAGTGCATGGACCTCCAGCTGGAGATGGATGAGGACCTGACCAAAAGACTGCAAAAAATGTGAGTCCACTCAGGAAAGATACAGAAATCCTGGTTACGTGGAGAAGGCAGAGGTGTTAATATCACCAAGGTGGTGATTTTGATCCCTCTATGGGTCATTCACTTAAGGGCTGGACTTGATGATCCTTGTGAGTCTCCTGCAACTCAGAATATTCTGTGATTCTTCCTTGCCATTGTTCCACTTTTAACCCTTTCCCTCCAACAGATGGGTACTTCTTAACATCTCTGTTGATTACACGGACAGTGGAATCAAGCACACCCTCAGCAAATTTGCTGACAACACCAAGTTGTGTGGTGTGGTTGACATGATGGAGGAAGGGTTGTCATGCAGAATGACCTTGACAGGCTTGAGAGGTGGGCTGTTATGAACCTCAGGAAGTTTAACAAGGTCGTGTGAGGTCCTGCCCCTGTGTCAAGGCAATCCCAAGTACATGCTGGGCAGAGAATGGAAGAAGACTAGCCCTGGGGAGAGAGACTTGAGGGTGTTTTTTAATGAAAAATTCAGTATAACTAGACACTGTGTACTTGCAGCCCAGAAGGCTAACTATGTCCTGGGTGCATCAAAAGAGACAGGATGAAGGGTCATGGTCAAGTGAGGTGATTCTCCCCCTCTACTCTGCTCTCACGGCCATCTGAATTTACCCGTTTGTCAAAAAATACAAATAATGTTATTGTGACTATGGTTATCCGTGCATATGAAGGGAGAGGTACAAAAACTAATTTCTTGCAGAAACATTAAGTGTAGGAAGCTGGTATTAAGAGAACTAATATTCTAGACTTTTAGTGTCTGCAGAATTTGTCTTGTCTTAGCTGGAGGAAACAGTCCAGTAAAATCACATCAGAAACTATTATTTTTTCCTGATTTAGTTCAGGCATAATGTACTTAAAAACTCTGAAGTAGTATATCAATGAGTGAATCCCAACACTATTTATAAGATTATGACTTAAGTGCAAAAAGTCTCCTTTGTACAATGAATGATTGGAGAGGAGGAGAGGTAACTCTCAGGCATGTGATGTGTCTCTTGGGGATGGTCCTGTGCAGGTTTAAGGGTTGGACTCAGTGATCTTTGTGGGTCCCTTCCAACTCAGCATATTCGGTGATTATGTCAGAGAGCTGGGAATTCACTTTAAAAAAAAATTTCATAGTGATGGAACATATCATACCTCTGTTGTGGCAGATAGCTTTGTTATTTACAAAAGTAATGTGATTCTGGGATGCCCAAATTTTTCAAGGTTCCACAATCAGTGCTTAGTCTGGTGGAGCTTAAATACCATGAAAGTTCTGCTCCTTGTTTAAAAACTGAGCCCCCTGTGTGCTGGCACTAGTGAAATATCTCATGTCAGTAGTGGTTTGGCTTTGCTAGTTGAAATCTTTTGTATTACTGCTGTTAAACTATTCCAGGCTCTTGAGAATCATTAAGTGCACAGTGACAAATAACTTAGCCAGTTCAAGTGTATTAAGAACTTACTGAGCTGTTAAGTTTTTATGCAGCTGTCAGTTTGGATTACATTTTCATTACTCTATAAGGGGTCTCTGGAAAGTCTTTTTATGTTGAATGTTCAGGTAATGGTCAGGTAATTCTCCTCAGCAAATCTTCATTTTATTCTGAGTGTTTTATGTTGGAGCAATTTTTCAATTGCATGTTAATTTGCAAACACATAGCTAGCCTTTGATAACTTTCTTTGTCAATACTGTGGGCATTTTTACTGCTAACAGGTATGAACATTTACTTTTGTTAAGCGAGGCTACAAGATCAACAACTGAATTATGTAAAAAAAATATTGCAGCCAAGGATTTTAATATCTAACTTGACTACAGGAGTTCTCACACACATATAAACCAGACAGTTTTGCTTTTGGAATAAAAAACTAGTGTATATTGATGCCTAAAGATTTTAGTGTGTATTTTGTAGATTTTTAGAATTCTGTAAGTTGAACCCATTTTCCTGGGTTGCTCACATCTGAGATGGTGTTTAGAAATCACTACACATTTTCTCACACATTCAAAGGACGTGTTGTTTTTAAGAAGCACCTGCAAGAATTACAACTGAGACAATAAGATAGCTTGAAGACAGAAGAGAAAGCTCAGAGCCCTGGAGTGGCTTCAAGGGGGAGTTCTGAGGGTGATTTCCAGGGTAAATGGGTACCTCATGTTGGTTATAGATATCACATATGTTAATTACTGAAAGTTATAAAAACTGTAGCATCAAATGGACTTTTGATGAGCACCTGGAAGCTTCCAATAAAGGGTTACTTTATCTCTCTCTATATATATCTCTCTATCTATCTGTCTCCACTAATGTCATTTTCGGAGTTTTTTGCAGGAATTTAGGCATCAATATAGTCTGGAAAAAGGTATAGATAGAACTAAGGTATAGATGATGATAAAAGCCTATTGTTGTTCTGGGATACTAATATGTTGATATTTGACAGAGAAAGTAGCAGGTGCACCTGCTAGTGATGCAACATGGAACACTCTCGAACTTTATTTGAAACACTGATTTTTAGAATCTTCCAAACTGTTCTTTCTACAAATAAATCATTTATCACAGCCTAGATGTTTAAGTGCCTTTGGATTTGTGGAGAACTAAGTGGCTGTGTCATAGTGAATACATTTCTACAGCTTGTTCTTATACTGATGATAATCATTGTGTCAAACAAAAGTGCTAGAAATAATTGGAATGAGTATAATGTCAAGGGGAGAATCTTGTTGCTACAGGAAAGGCAATCTTATTTTCACTCTCTTTTTATGGCATTGTGTTGTCTTGCTAGAATATAAATATTTTCTTTAAAGGAAGTTTTGAAATAGGAGAAAGTTGTGTGTACTGATTTTCTTAAACTATTCCTTCTGCCAGGTTTTGATATAGATTCTACCCTATTTATACTTTTATATAAATGTTATGATGGTGTATGTAAACTTAGTATACTGAATACTTCTGCATATTATCTTTTTTCCCCAAGATAATCTTGGATAGTTGTAGTTCTGTTTACACAAATGAACCCAGACATTACAGAATAAAAGTATCAGTATTGCTGAATGAAACAAATATTTGCACTTTCAATAAGTAATTTGAATACTTGCTTTGGGAAACAGGTATTTTTTCATCAGTCAAAGGAGAGCTAGTTACTGTTATCAATGGATGCTGATGGGATTGATGCCTATGCAGAAGGGAGCATGCACATACGCATGCACTTGTGCTTTTTTCTTTTTTTAATCGAAAACCCCCACAACAACTGAATATATGAGACCAATATCTTAGTTTAGATGAGATGCTTGTTTACAACACTAATTAGATTTGGAATTCCATCAGCCCCACATTTAAATGCTTGATGCCAAGATACTAGTAATTAACTTCCACTCAGAATAAAATACATTTTATTTTCAAAAATTTCTTTGTTAAAGATCATAAATACTTCTTGCTTCTTGTGAATCATGTTAATCTTAAATAGGAATTTTACTCATGATTTCATGGGTTTGTGAGGTGATTTGTGTGCTGTTCCCATGAGATGGAGATCTAGACAAGAGTGGCATTACAGCCGACCCAGTGACCTGTCCCAGTAAGAACCTAAGCATAAGGTATTGTGGTAGCAGGCAAGGAAAAAAAATCATAAAATGATTCTACAGATAGAAAAGTTTATGGAACATTTAAACTTTCATGGTGTTTTAACATAATGACTGGAACTGAAAAAAGAGTCATATCTATTTTTTTATCTGGATGTAAGGTCTTTTACTTTCAAAGAAACAGAATATATTTCTAAACAAATTAATAAGTAAGCTCAGGGATATTTGTTCCTGAGATCAAACTTTGCTTTTGCCAGGCAACTTTATTCATTTTGGCTGTCATTGCTTCCAGTGGTGCTTGTACAAGACTAACTCTTGTGGCTACCATGTTCAAGGCTAGTAAGGTTGAGAGAACTGCTCTTGCCAACTGCAACCTGACATTTTGACAAGTGCTTTTTAGTTTTGATTTGTTGGTTTCAATTTGTCAGTGTTGTTTTTTTTTTTCTTCCAAGTAAATGGTATTTATTGCAATATAGTACTAAATCTTGTACTTCATTAGGAAAATAAAATAGAGAAAGGCAGTAAAACTACATATTATATTTTTTCCTATTAAACACTAATATAGCAGTCAAAGTGTTTATTAATAAGTGTTTATCTCAACAGAACCTTCAGGTATACTCTCTAAGAACACTTCTATAAAACCAACCAACTGAGTTTTTTCTTCACCGTTACATGGTTTCAAGTTACAAATAACTCCTTGTGGGAACAAACTTTCTGGCCAGAAAACTCATCACCTATTGCTAATTACTGGCCTTGAAACTATTTATAAAATTATCAAGTTCTACCTTACAGCAAAGGGGGAGACTTTGATTTTATTTATATTTACTCTTATCCATATTTGTCAAAATACTCTGAAGTGGCTAACAAGAGACCAGTGAACTTCTGTGGTATGGATTGTTAAATACAGCTTGCCTGTCATTCTGACAATGTCATGGTCTCTCTGTCTTGCCTCTGATCTGATTTGTTAGAAGGCTAAGGGAGAATAAGGAATGTTATAGCTCGTACCAGGGCAGATGAAAAAGGAAAATGTTTGCTAGCAGGTTTTTGTCCAACTCTTTTCTGTAGGTCTGTAGTTACAAACCCAAAAGTTACTTCAATTCTAAGTGGTATACAAGTAGCTATTGAAATAAACCCCCTTGCTATTAATGACACTCAAGTAGGGTTTTTTTTTAAGGGTGCTGCAAACTTCATGTGTAACTCTCAGCAATCCTTCTATGACATACAGTCCAACAGAAGGAATTAAGGTAACTGTTTATCTTCAGAACATGGTACATATCTAACTCTTGACCACATGCAGAATCTATTAAATCACACATGTTTTACACAACAAAAACAGCTTCCCTGCCCCCCCATTCCCCCCTATTCTTGTATTTTGGAAAACTCATGTATCCTCTAAACTACACTTCTGGAGAGTTCTTGAGCTTGATTTGGCTCCTGGTGAAGTTTTAGTAGTATATAATTTTATGACAGATGTATTGCATCAAGGTATTTCTGGGTTTGAGCCCTGAATATTAGCATTTTGTAGGAAGTCTTGCAGCACTGTAAAACTGTAATGAGCAGTAGCAATTAGTTTTTTAAACTTTTTTCTATGCAGAATGTCTGAAGTGATTTTTATGCAAGTAAGAATTAAAAATTCTGGCCTACACTTTGGCTCAGATTTTCTATTCTTGAACTTCATGTATTGTATAATATATTTTTGAATAAATGCTGGATTTGGTGAATTTTTAGCTGGCCAGTTTTGGTCCTGTACCCTGGATGTTGCAGTGGAGTTCAGAAATATACAAAAAACTGAAAAGAAATTAATTGTTTTCAGTATTCTGCTTTCAGTAGAGCCCACTATCTAAAAGCTAGACAATAAATATGATCGTGGATCAGACATGTTGTCAGAATGAGTCATAGCTATTAAGATGGAATTAAGCCGATGTTAAATCTTTTGATATTTAGCTTTCTGAAATTTCAAAACTTTGTTATGAGAAATAGTACAGTATCTATAATAAAATTAAGTCTTAATACCCTTTTATGCTTACACAATCAGTCCTTTCTCAGTGTTCTCAATGCTCAGTGTCTAGTGAAACATTTGAGAAGCTATCAGTTGGAATTGTGGGCCTTTTAAGGCAGATTACTCATGATTACTCTCAATTTCTGTGTTTAAAATTTGAGTAGGGGGAAGGAAATAGTTTCCAGGCTAACATTTCTGCCAATTTTATTGTCTGTCAATTACGGTTCATTAAAAATGGCTCAAATTAAAGCAGGAAACAAACAAGAAAAGCCTTCTTTTCCCTAAGTAGTCAAAGAAAAATGACTTAAGCTTCTGCTTAGTGCTGATTCCAACTGTAAAAATTTGTGATAACAGTGATAGATGCGTGTTTGGCTTTCTAGACACCACTGGGAGTTGAAGACTGGAATGCACAAGGCGGTAATCAATTGCATACTTTTACTTTACATACCTAACTCACGAATGTCATCTCTCCCCTTCCTTCACAGAGACTTCTGTTCTTTCTCCACACTGCAAGGTTCTGACCCTGAACTCCAGAGAACTGAAAAGAAAGGGAGAACATAACATTTCTGGATATATTTTTCTAGAATACTTTTATGATACAGGTAACCTATTATAAAAAAATTATAGGTTCAGAGGTATGGAGTTTAATTCTTTATACTCTGCATGTGTTCTTAGTATATCCTTGATAATAAATCTTTCACTGTTTTCCAGATAATATCACCTAGCACTGTAAACTATTACTATAGAATATCCCTTTTTTTGCTTATACATTCCCAGAGGGAATGGTTTAGGAATGAAATGGCCACATATGACAGCAATATTAATAACCTGAAATAACACTTATGAGAGGCTCCGTAAACTGGCAGCATGTGTGCGCTGATGCAATATTAGTGTCTGGGTGCTCCAGTGCTTGCAGATAGTGCTACAGTTAAAACTTTAATCTTTGTTCAGAGGTAATACTGAAAAAGTTTGACTGCAGCTTAATTGAACTCCCTGGATTTTGAGGTTTTTTTCTGTTATTTCTGAATACCTCTATGTATGTACTATGTGTATATTTGGAAACTTGTTCTGACTTCCAGTCATTTGGACTCAACCTTATGAACTGAGGGTGAGATCACGATCTTACTGTCAGTGTGCACTAGCTAAGATTTTTCTAGAGGGCTTTGAACAATCTGACCTCTTAAGATGAATGTTTCCACTCTCTTGTTTCTTTGGAGATTTAAATTAATTTTTTTCTCCAGACCTTCTTGGATAATGATCTTCAAGTCTATACATTTGTAAAAATAAGAGTGTCAAAAAAATATATATTTTTTTAACTTTCCATGATTAGCTTCACACATCTGTGGTGGATGTGATACCAGAACTGAAGAAATAGATGAATAGACATCAGGAGGAGATTGTGCAGCGTTGGAGGGAATGGAGAGGGATCTCTGCTTTCCCCTTTGTCTGAGGGGATGCAGAGATGGGAGACAGAGACAAGGCAGTCCAGGCAAGTCCAGGCAAGGAAGTAAAGTGAGTTTATTCAAAACATCCACAAGGTATTATCAGATCTCAGTGGGCAGATGTTTCGCTTCTCAAGTCATCTTTTGTTGGATAAATCCTGATTATACATATCTTAAATGAAAATTGAAGCATTGTTTAAGGGTAGGGATTTGAACATCTCGCTTCCAACTCTGACTTATCTTTGTGGTTTTGAAGGCAAAGGAGCAGTAGACTTCATGAAAGCAACACTGTTTTGCTCTATCAGGAACATGCATAGAGAAGGATGTCCCAGCATTAATTTTGACTTGCCTTGCTATTAGCTGGTCTGGTTGTGAGACTGAGTTTTGCAGTGCAAAGCTAAAAACTGAAGCCTTTTTCTCTTGTCCCTATGAAGAATTTGAGAATGTAAATGCTGCTGAATTTTGTTAACACAGATATTGACATAATTCATTGTTTTTGTAAGATGTCCTTTTCAGTATACTTCAGAAGTTTTGAATATAAGATATGTACTCTAGAAAATGGACAAAAATTCTATCAGACTATCTTCTGATAGGAAAAACTATGCTGGTATGATTGTTTACAGAGATATGAAATTAAAAAATGACTTTGTGTTTTCTGCAACACTGATAAGAAGGCACTGACATATCAAAATAAATGCAGTGAGGTCAGAAATACTGAGTAGAAAGGGGGGGTGCGTGCGTGTGTGTGTGTGTGTGTGTGTATTCTAATCAATACATCCATCCCATAAAGCCAAACTTCTGGTTCTTGTACTCTCAGAGATAAGTTTCTACTTAATAAACAAGTGATCCAAATTGAGTCAAGTACGCACCTTTTGCCAAAGATAAATGCTATCTTCATTTAGTTGCATCATTCAAGACACATGCTGACAGATCTCTTCCTCCTTTTCTCCTAAACTATTTTGATTTGTCTTTATTTCATAACTTTTTTTTTCAGTTAAATAAATTTTGGAAGAAGTTGAACAGAAAAATTCCTTTTGATGCCATGCTTGCATAAAATGAACTTTGCTTAAGATGCTTCTTTGATTGTCAGTAACAGGATAAATACTTCATAAACTTCATTGCCTAGAATAATCTCATGTTCAACAAAGTAAGTGTGTAATTATTCTTAGTTCCTGTGGTATTCAAACATGAATTTTAATGCTACCAAATTGGAGTTTTCAAGTGCAAATATTGTTATAGTGAAATATGAGACTCGTTTTGTCCTCTTTTTGCATATTACTTTAGCAGAAGTGACACACTTCATTGCTATTTCACAGTTCTGCCTTAGTCATTAGTGTTGAATAATTATGTTCTTGAGAGAAAGAGAACTACTTTATATCTCAGGCTGTTCAGCCAGAGTCAGCTAGATATCAAAAGTCAAATCTCAATAGTTGTCACTTGATTCTTTACTTTCTTTAAAAAAGCAAACAAAACCAAAACAAAACAACAACAAAAAATCCAAAAGATAAGAGTGGTCAGCATATTTCAAAAACATTATTTCTGTTGAAAATATATGCATAAAAGTTCAATGAAAATCAGATCTCTCTAATTCCACAATGCTTCCTAATGAAAAAAAAAAACCACAAAACCCAGCTAAGAAATGTCAAGTCATAATTATTATTTTACTATAATTGTACAGCAATTACCACAACATGATGTGGGTAACATCTGATATTTTACTGAGTGTATAAATTATTCATGTTAACTTAGAGATTTTAACAGGCAGTCCGTTGTCCTTAGAAATGTCCTGCACTTTTTTCTTCAGAGTTTTTCTGTTGTTCAGTCCCATTTCAGTGAGCCTAAAAAGTATTATATTGGCAGGTGTTGGAGCCTGTGCTGGAAGACAGTGTAAGACAAGATCTCAGACACGGAGGAAAGAAAGGGCATAGCACGTATGTGGAGGGATCTTTTTCTCTTGCTGTAGTTTGGAGTCATAGGACCTTGTATAAGCTCTTACGAATTAAAAAATGGAATGTAGATTTGCTTTCAAGTCTCTCTTGTGGTGGACAGTATGTCCTGGGACAGGTAGGTCAGAAGGTACAAATGGGAAATCAGTACTGAAGATCTGCCGCTGGCTAAGGCTATCAGTGATGGTAGTGACAGCCTGGGATAAAATTATTTAAGAGAGGAAAAAAGCCAAAAACCTGTGCAAGTGCAGCCAGAGAGGGGAGCGAGAATGTGAGAGCAATAACTCTGCAGATGCCAAGTTCAATGAAAAATGAGGGGAAGGTGGTGCCCTAGGGTACCAGAGCAGAGATTCCCCTTCAAATGAAGACCATGATGAGGCCAGCTGTCCCCCTGCAGCTCATGGAGGTCCATAGTGAAGTAGGTATCCACCTGCAGCCTATGGAGGATGCCTGAAGGAGGCTGTGACCCTGTAGGAAGCTGGTGCTTGATATGTGGACACATAAAGACAGAGGAACCTATGCTGGAGCAGGTTTGCTGCCAGGCCTTTGGACTCCAGAAGAAACCAACACTGAAGCAGTCTGTGAAGAACTGCAGCCAGAGGGAAGGACTCGCTTTGTAAGAAGTTGGTGGAGAACTGTCTATTGTGGGAGGGATCCCACACTGGAGCAGGTGAAGAGTGTGATGAATCCTTCCCCTGAGGATGAAGAAGCAGCAGAGACAACATGTGATGAACTGGCAGCAGACCCCATTCCTTTCCCCCCTGCACTGCTGAGGGTGGAGGTAGAGAATACTGGGAGTGAAGTTGAGCCTGGAAGGAAGGGAGGAGTTGGGGGAAGGTGCTTTTAAGATTTAGTTTGTTTCCCATTTTGATTTGATTGATAATAAATTAATGTTCCTCAAGTCAAGTCATTTTTGACTGTAACAGTAATTGATGAGTGATCTCTCCCTGCCCATATACACCTTTCATTATATTTTCTTTCCCCTGTCCAAGTGAAGAGGGGAGTGACAGTGTTTTGGTGAGCACCTGATGTCCATTCAGGGTCAACCTGCCGCAAGATGTCAGAAACAGCTCCTATTTTAATTTCTTGGAGGATTGTCTTTTAAGATTGAGAAATCTTCTTTTTTTTTTTTTTTCTTTTAATGAAAAAACAGAGACCTTTCCATGATCATATGAAATAGAGATTATGAATATCTGCCATCTATTATAAAAGAAAAATCTGCAGTTGACCATGTCTTTTTTTCTGTGACTTTTTTGGTGATATTTCTACATTTTTAATAGATTAGTGTTCAGATTGGGACATCTGCTTTATTACACTTGAACTGATTTTAGTCTTTCTTCATGCATTAGAAGTGATTTTATGTTGCTACAGCAGTTTAAGTATTTTATTGTGGCCTCTGACAATCTACTTGTTTGTACCTCTGAAGTCCTATAGTCCTATAGGTTTTGTCTGACCTATGTTCAGCTGCAGTCTTAGACGGGATTCATGGAATTGGCAAATAAATATGACTTGAGCAAGATGATAACTGTTACCACAGCCTCCATTTCCAACATCTTGATATTTGCGTCCAAGAAAAAAATTGCCTTCCTTCCAAGAGATATTAAGTGACCATTTGCAGTGCTCAAATAATATATTTAAGTTTAGGTATGAGCAGTTTAGTATGGCTAATGTAGTTTTTTGTTTTTGTTTTTGTTTTTTTTAGTCCTGCTTTGGCTAATTGAGGGTTACTGCAAGTAACAACATACATTCTTTGTAGCAGTCTTATGTTTGCATGTACTTATCTGTATTACTTGCTGAAAGAGATTCCTGCTTTCCGCCAGTGGACAGTGGTGAACTTCTGCTGCTTTGATTTTTCTGGAGCTTTGCTTGGTTATTTGAAAGGAAGCCTTTAGACTACTTGTAATGGAAACCTGTCTGGTTAATCAAAAGATCATTAAAATTGAATTATCTTTTTACAGTAAGCTGGCATTTTTTATGAATTCTTTGGTGAGAACTTTGCAATTGACTTTTGATCTAATATTTAAATTAATGGACATTGTCAAAATAAAGTTCCAGTTTCTGTAAGTAATAAGACAAATATTCCACTGCACATGATGTAAGATTTTTTTTCTTATATTAAGGACATGTGATTTAACGACAGTCACAAAAAAGAAACTGCACCCGAGTACACATGAGTGAAATTGGTTCTCCTGTAGAACAGGAAATTCATGAATTTTTCTGACGTACAAACCAGATTAAAAGCAGAAAATTTTATGGATAGTCTTAATTAAAAAAAAAAATTACTAGCAATGTTGGCTTGCAGTGAAAATGGCTGATATTTTTATTGGCAATTATACCATTCTGTAATTTCTGGGATGTTTTAATGAACATACATTGAAAGTCACATTTGAGAGCTGCACATGGGTTAAAAACTCTAGATGGAAGATACCTTACAGCAGTACAAATCACTCTAGTACATGTTGGAGTCAAGATGACTACTTTTATTATTTTCACTGAGAATGTATTTCTTAGGGGCTGGAGACACTCATGTAAATATTCTTCCATTTCCTAGGTCTTGATTTTTTAGTTTTTTTTTAAGATACGAGCCTGTATTTTAAGGTCTTTCACTGCATATTTTAAGTTTTGGAAAGCAAGAAGAGTTGTAGATCAGATAGTCCTTTTCCATAACATCTCTTTTAATTAAAATCACTGTTTACTAATTCAGGAAGCATAGACTGATGGAAAGTCTGTGCCCTATCTCTGGAAGTGTTGAAGGCCAGTTTGGATAGGATTTGGGCTTGGCAAGTGTCCCTGCCTGTGTCAGGAGGGTGGGAACTAGATGATATTTAAAGTCCTTTTCAACTAAAAGCATTCTACAGTTTTATAATGGATTACTTAGATGTTGAATCTAAACCAAATAGAAACTCTAGCCATTTAGCCAAAATTTTTATAAGGAAGGAAAACAATTATTTCTTTCTTGCAGAACTGTATCATATAAAGGTCAAAAATAAGTGGCTTAAATGCTGACCAGTGTTCTTTATTAAACTCAATAGTAGCTGTTACGTTTTCATGGTGTATTGAAATGCTTGTCTCTTGGGTGTAAGTTTAAATGGCCTAGAGGTTTAAATTTTTGAACTGAATGAGTCTACTTTGTCCAGTTACAGGAAATTATCCTAATTATCAGGCTGACAGGTATTCTTTCACCTCTTTCAATGTTTTTTTTCCTCTTTTTTTGTGCTCCTGGGATTTTCTTCTAGCCTTGAGTACATTCTAGCCTTCAGTAAATTCTTTAAAATTGGAAAATTTTGAAGAGAGAATGAAATTCTTGGCTGACATGCTGAGCCACTTACAGAAAAGAGTACTCTTAGACTCTGGACTTTACCAATTCTGAATTGTGACCTAAAATCCTTTTTCAGTAACAATGTTCCATTCCTTATACTTGTTCAAAAAAGGAAAAAATAAATTTATATTTATGTTCTCTGAAGAAATTAAAGGAATATTTAAATAAAATATTTTTCCCAGCTGTACTGAAGGTGTAGAGAAGAGTTCTTTCATTCACAATCCAGAACAAATGTGTTTTTTTTAATCAAGGCTGGAACAAATGACATTTTATCCTATAACATCACAGAAAGCTCTGTGAAAGAAAGAGATTACTTTTACGTAGGACCAAAGGAAGGAAAACATTGCTACATGAATACTATGGGGTAGGGATGAGGTGAGATTCAGAGGGACATATGTGAGAAAATGATTTTGGTCTGAAGCTGTTTGGAACTGTCGCAAATGCAGAGCAAGATGGTCCTGAAAAGTTGGTGGGGTAATGTGACCTGGAGAGAAGCCACAGACCTCTAGTTATTTGCACGAGTGCTCAGAGCCTCAGTGGAGCAGTGAAAGGAGTCTTTTTCTTCTGACCAGGAAAGTCATGCATGTTGCAAAGAATTGAGAAAGAAATGTGGCTTCTCTGGATCATTACAAAACTCAAGTCATTCATCATCAGTGGCATTGTCTGTGCACATGCACACACCATGTTTTCATTCTTACTGTGCTTTTAGCACTCAGGGCTGACTGCAAACTATTATTTTTGCTTTTCTTAAGCAAGTAGCAGTTTCTTCCTAAATTCAGCATAGCTGTGAGAAATGAAGAGGGTCCTTTGTATTATGGCATCTAAAAGAAACAATCTCTGCTTATGGTCTTCCATTTGGTAACAGTGTCACATTATAGATGTTCTATAAAGTTTTTATTCATGAAGACTTTTGGTTTTACTCAGGATTTACTGAGCTTTACCCTCTCTAAAGAACTTCCTATTTGGGCATATTTCTTCCCTCTGCCGTCCTCTTTCCTTCCCCCCTCAAACCCAACATATTTTACACTTTACTTTGACTTTCCACACAATATTTCTCCTAGACAGCAGCAGTCCATGGCCTTTTGGAAGAAATTAGCTCACAGCTCTTGTTTATATGGTCTGGTTGCAAAGAAATATTGCTCTGAAGAGTGCCGTACATTTATCTTCATGCTGCTGTGAGATAATACATTTGTATTACCTTAGGCAAGTATAGTCTTTCTCAATAGCACTTCAAGTGGAAATAATGCCTTAAAAGAGGTGGATGTGATAAAAGGGGAATTTCCTATTGTATGACAGGAGCCATTAAAAGAACATACCGTTACCTAATGACATACGCCACCGAGTCTTTTGATGAAATAGATCAGCCAAGCACCAACAGGATATTGCTCTGACAGAAAAAGATCAAGGTGAAGTGGCCCTGCCATTGATAGTCCTAACCTGATGTTTGATAATGATATATCTCACGTAAGTTCAGAAGAGGTCAGAATAAAATTCTGTTTTACCTAGGTTACCCATTACAAGGTAAGAACTGACAATTTTTACTGTCCACCACGATAAAATGTTTAAGATTTTTAGACATTAACAAAAAGGATCTCTATTACAGTAACAGGTAGAGGGAAATCAATTTCATTTCTGTTTTCCTAATCTGGAAATTAAATTAAAGAGAAAGCTTTCTTGTGTCATGGTTGGGACCACTGCCAGGAGTTAATGATAGATTGCAGGTGTAAAATTAGGTAAGCTCAGGTGTGTTTTGAACAATGTGTTTTTAATTTCTAGTGTAGCTGGATGAACCTTGAAGAGGCAAAAGTCCAATAAATATCACAGTATTTGAAGGAGAGAATATTTTTCCCATTGCAGTTCCTGATGTATTAAGCACCATTCACAAAATGGTGTATGGCTCAAGTGTGAATGAGGTTATGCCATATACTTTTCTATGGTGCAAAATTGGCATGGCTGCAGTTTACAAAGAAACTGAGACTTTATCTGGTCATGCTGGTGCCTTGCTAGTCAATTTTCAGCTGGCTGACAAGTCCCTAGGTAGGTAGATTAAATTTTGATCTTTTCTTAACAAGGTACAAAAACAGTACCTATATTTGGGCAAAGACTAAGGGAATAGCTCTAGTCATTTTTGGAGTCTACAGTCAAGCAGGGTTGTGGTAGTTTAAAGGTTCATTATTGCAGAGTTGTCAGTAGGAGAGGAGAATAGCTACAACAGATAAGAGCTTTGGAATTATTTTCTTGTAGGGTTTGGTTTGGTTCCTTTAAAGAAAGTTTGCCTTATGTGAACATACTTGCCATCATGCTTGACCCCCTTATACAAATAGGTATATAGTGTACCTAACAGCAGTGATCAGTTTGCCCTTTCTTAAAAACCTGAAAAAGAACTGTTGTAAATGATTGAGTTTTTTCACTCTGTATCTCCTTTATGTAGCCTAGATAAACTTACAGTATATATTTATAAAGTTTTATTAGTAGAAACTCTACCATCACTTGAAAGGTTGTTTTGGTTTTTTCCTTAAAGTTACACTCAGCCATTTTACCAAAGCCAATTGCTACTAGACTAAATGAAATCTAACATTATTTGTTTTCCTTGATAACCATTGTTTTTGAATGTTGTCACAGAAAATTTAGTTTCCTTTTACACTCAGCTGCTTTGGATTTTTCTACTGATAAAGCCTTGTAAGAATTATTATTGACATTAAGAAGATAAAAAGTCCAATTTATTAGTTCAATTGTTAATTTCACAGCTCAGTGATTATTTCAAAATATACACTGGCTGGCTGAGCTACATCTGTGGCCAAATATTGATTTTTCAGGTTTGGAGTTTTTTCATGTAAAGAATTACTTCACCTAATTCTCTATGGCCTTTTTAATTTTTTTGCAATTAAAAAAACAGTAAAAAATTCTACTCAGTTGGTCAAGAGAATTATATGACACTTTGAATTAAAATATTTTTATTGTTTCTGCAGAAGTAGTGAGGACAGTTTTGTTTTATACAATATCTATGTCTAGTCCATGATTGCAATCACTTCTTCCTGTAAGTAAGGAATAAAAATTTCTTTCTATATCTTCTTTTAAATGAACAGAAACTTCCAGTTTAAAAAGAAGCTGTTGCTGTTAGCTAGCAACTGCTTGTTGTTGCTCTCTTAAGCCTCCATTTACTGTCTCCATTCAGCAAAACCTGTTAGCAGTTCTTCACCTTCTAAACACAGCAGAATGTTTCTGACCACAGCAGGAGTACTATACAATGTGGATATTCTGATATCTGCCCAATTCCTGTGCTAGTGGAAACATGTAAAAACAACCAGTTTGGAAGAGTCAAAATTGTAGACAAAGTCTGTGTTAAAAGACCCTTCTCAGTCCACTGATGTTTCATAATCTATATAAAGAAACTATAGTAAACTATTTTATTGCGTACGGAATCTTAATGTTCTGGTTCTAGAGCTTTTGTTTCAATTGTAAGATAGTGTCTCACAAAACACTCAACTCCCTGTGCAATTTTATGCAGATCAACGCCTCTCTTGCTCCATCCTGTCCTTTGGTCCAATAGATTTATTTTATCCTTTTCCTTTTTTTTTTTAAGTTGCTTTTTTTAGTGTGTAGACTTTTAGTTTAATTTTAGTTTAAAGGAATGTTTCTCCCAATTCACAAGCACTCTCTCTTTATTTCATTTCAGTTAGTTTATTCTTGTGCTCTGTCATCACTCCTGATGCTGATGTCTTTGAACTGGGAAACACAAATTGATAGTTCCTTCTAGACCTAGTGATTACAACACTGAAAAAGGAGGCTGTAGGACTTAGGTTAAGAAATGTTGGAATGAAGAATTTTTCTTGGTTGAGAAGGGTTAGTATAGAGAACACCTAAACAAACTTCACATCCACAAGGCTATGGGCCCTGATGGGATTAATCTGTGAGTGCTGAGAGAGCTGACGGACACCATAGTGAGGCTGTTCATGATTATCTTTGAAAGGCTGTGGTGATCAGAAGAGGTGCCTAAGGACTGGAAGAAAGCAAATGTCACCCCGGTCTTAAAAAAGGGATAAAGAAAGAGCCAAGGAATTACTGGCCAATTAGCCTCACCTCAGTTTCTGGAAAGGCGATGAAGTGCCTTATTCTGGAGGCCATCTCTATCCACATGATGACAAGAAAGTGATCAAGAGTAGTCACCATGGATTCAATAAAGGTAAGTGATGCTTGAACAACCTGAATGCCTTCTACAATGAAACTACCTGGATGGATGAGGGGAGAACAGTTGATGCTGTCTACCTTGACTTCAGTAAGGCTTTCAATACTGTCTTTCACAAAATCCTCTCAAACTCAGGAAGAGTGGACCAGGTAAGTGGATAATGAAGTGAACTGGGAACTGGCTGAGTGGCAGATCCCAGAGGGTTGTAATCAGTAACACAAGGTCTAGTTGGAGGCCTGTCACTAGTGGTGTCCCCCAGAGTTCAATATTGGGCCCAGTATTATTCAACTTATTCATCAATGATGAAGGGGCAGATGCCTCCTCAGCAAATTCACTGATGCCACAAAGCTGGGAGGTGTGGATGATACCCCAGGGTGCTGTGCAGACCTTCAGAGGGACCTCAACAGGCTGGAGAGATGGGCAGAGAAGAACCCACTAAAGTTCAACAAAGGCAAAGGCAGGGTCCTGACCCTGGAGGCAAATGACCCCATGCACTAGTACAGGCTGGGGGCTGACCTGTTGGAGAGCAATGCTGTGGAGGACCTGGGGGTCCTGGTGGACAACAAGCTGTCCATGAGCCAGCAGTGTGTCCTTGTGGCCAGGAAGGTCAATAGTATCCTGGGGTGCATTAGGAAGAGCTTTGCCATCAGGTTGAGGGAGGTGTTCCTGCTCTCTACTCAGCCCTAATGAGTCTGCATCTGGAGTGCCCTGTCCAGTTCTGGCCTCCTCATACATGAAGCATGGAGTTCTTGGAGCCAGTCCAGTGAAAGACAACGAAGATCGTCAAGTGACTGGATCTTTCTAACAGGCTGAGAGAGCTGGACCTGCTTAGTCTCAAGAAGAGATGACTGAGAAGGGACTTAACCAATGTCGATAAGTGTCTGAAGAGAGAGTATCCAGGATGGAAACAGGCTCTTCTCAGTGGTGCCAGACAATCTGACAAGAGGCAATGAGCAGAAACTGATGCCCAGGAAGTTCCACCTGAATATGAGGAAAAACTTTACTGTGCAATGACTGCTCACTGGAACATTGCCCAGAGAGGTTGTGAATTCTTCCTCACGCGAGATATTCAAAACCCTTCTGGACACTATCCTGTGCAATGTTCTGTAAGGCACCCCCCTTGACCAGGAAGGTCAAACCAGATGACCCACTGTGTTCCCTTCCAACCTTACATATTCCATGATTTGGACTGGATTCTATGTAAGAATATAGGATAATATATTATTTTTGATTAAACAGTTTATAAAATAACAAAGCTGCTCAAAATCTACTTTTATGAACATCAATGCTATTTAAAAAGAAACAATGAACCCCTATCTGATGTCCGTTTTCTGATCTTGCTTTTGGCAAAGTCAGCTTACTTCACCAAATAAGCCTCCCTTTATTTGACAAGTTAACAATGACAACTGGACCTATTTGGTTAAACACCCTATGGGTCAGTTATAAATAAAATGACTAGGGGGATTTTCCAGAATTTGACTTTACTCACCCTGTAATGGAAGAGTTGCAATGAGGAACTGCATGTGTGTGTGTACAAAGGAACACGATGAAAAGAAGTCAATTCTTCTCTCCATATGCCATATAAAGCATACAGGCTGTCTGTTATGGAAAATTATTTTTACAGAACCAGGCTCCAAAATAAATCATGTGTATTTCTCCATCTTGCTTGACAAGTGAAGTTAATCTGCTCTATATGTTATTTCATTAAGGTGACAAAACTTTTTAATTATGATTTAAACAATTCTTTGAAATAATAAAAACTTGATTAATTTTTGAAATTACAGATAAAGTATACACACAGATTATCTTTATAAACCATTTTTATTTAAGTATGTGTGTGTGCATGTATCTCTGTGTGAATACATATTTCTAAACTGCAGTGGTGTAGAAAATATTTCAAAAAGATTTGTCATTGACAATAACTTGGTTTACAAACATTCCCCTACATAGCTGGTGCAGAATTATAATCTATGATGTATGTTACACACCCAATTCAGATAGAGAATGGTTCTGGGTATGATTTAAAAGCAGAAACTTCTATTGATTTTAGTCTGCTTTAGACAATACAGAATTCATGTTTTCACTAATAACAGTGGTAAGAAATGAAAGATAATTTAAAACAAATATAAAAAAGATATATTCTTTGCAAAAATTACTTTGTGTAAATAGTCTTCATCTTTGTCCATTCACAACAAATTCAAGTATTAGACCAACTAAAAGACCTTGAAAGCCATGAGAAAGTCCAGGGCCAAAAACTCAAACCAACCAACAAGGTTCTTTAACACAAAACCAGGGTCCAGAATATAAATCGTACAATGAAGAATAGAATACAGGAAATATAAAAAGATTAATTGTTTGTGTTACTGCTGCTCTGGTTTTAGTTTTGATTTTTTTGCTGTTGGGGTTTTTTTTCCATTATCTGAGTTAACACAATTCTGAAATCAGAATACATTTTTGTAGGAAAAAATAATTTCCTTTACAGAAACTGAATTTCCCTATAAGTTCTCAGGTTATTAAAAAAAAATTCTATAATTTACTTGGCAGCTCTTATCTTTTTCGATTTTATTTTAATATGCTAATAGACTGCAAGGGTTACAGAGGGCTTAATGAGTCTTCCTTTCGTATGGAAGAAGATACATAAAAGAGAGATTTATAATTAACTGATAGTAAACCATGAACTGTGCATGACCTGCTTTCAATGAGTGCTTTCTCCAATGCTAATAAGAAAACATAATGGTCATTATGCTTTTTTGAGGGCTTTAGTTCACTTCAGGTAATTTCAGTAGATAACAGGAATGATAATAAGTAAAATTAATGCTGTTCGTTTGTTTCATGGCATGAAAAAATTGATCTTCAGGAAGAAAATTTACTGAAATTCGCAAATGGATTCAAGGCAGCAATATAAATAAAGATCTGTTAGCATAGCATTTTCTTTAATTTCTTGCCCTCTGTGTGAAAGTGCTTTCCTAGTGTGAAGATAGATTTTTTTTTTCTTTAAAATAATGTATTAAAGAATTTGGTGTTAGATGCAGAGTCACTCTGTGACTCTGGAACAGGTCTCTTTTCCTTTGACAGCCAGCCCCAGCAGAGAAATGATAGCTCATGTTTTATAGGTTGTAGTTTCATAGAAAATTAAGTTGTAGACAAAATTTGTTTCCTTTCATCAGATATTTTTCAATAAAATAAATATTTATTTCAATTTCAAAAATGCAATCTGAGTAGGTAACATGGAATCTATTTTGATTTTTAAAATTTTGCAACTAGAACTCAAATATGGGATATTTATTATGGTGGAAAAGGAAAAACTGCTTTAGGCAATAATTAAATTGCTATGATGTTACATATAAATTGGAAAAACTTCTCTATCCTCATGATTAGATATAGGGACTATAATCTTGGAGAAACATGCATCTTTGTAGTAATGCTACTGACCAATGTGACTAACGATCCAGCAGGGGTGAGTAGGCAGTTTAAATACCTAAAAATGTTCCTTTCTGCAGTTGTTGCAGGAAAGGTGTTATAGTTATTGCTAGCTATAATTACTATAGGTAGTAATTATGCTATCACTGGATGTGTTTAACAGATTTGCTCAATACTAAAACCACGGCATCTGCCAAACTCTAAAAATTACTTTTTAAGGAAATAATGTTTTCATTAGGTAGGCATATTAAAAATTGGAGTTAGTAGATGACGTCGGCTACATGCACTGACCTGTATGGGACTCTCATCTGAACTCAAGATGAGCTAACGGGGTGTCGTCTGGATACGTTTGCTCTGAAATCACTATTGTAGTTACATCTCTGGCCAATTGCCTCACTCTCTCTGAATTTGCCTTTGTTGCTGCAGACTAACTGGATGCGTGGAAAAAAGGAATACAGAGAATTGTCCTGTGGAGAAGACATAAATGGCACACTGATACAAATATATATTTTAAAAGAGTGCAAATCTTATCAAACTACTTGGTGCTATCTTTGTTGCCACGTCCATTCCCCTTGGATCAGAATAATTTTCTGCCAAAACAGAAAGCAAGGGGGAAAATAGCTCTTACTTTTATGAAAAGAGCAAAATTATTTCCATTTCAAACTTTTTGGACTTCAGCAAAGCTTTTGATACTGTCTTTCACAGTATCCTTGTGGACAAAATGTCCACCACACAGCTGGATAACCATGTTGCATAATGGGTGAGAAATTGGGTCACAGGTCAGGCACAATGAGTTATCGTGAATGGGGAAACATCAGGATGGCTTCTGGTCACTACTGGGGTTCTTCAGGACTCCATCCTTGGCCCATTTATCTTCAACATGTTCATTAATGACTTGGACACAGGACTGGAAGGGATAGTAAATAAATGTCCTGGCAACACTAAAACAGGAGGAATTGTTGATTTCCTCTAAGGCAGAGAGGCCCTGCAGAGAAGCCTAGGCAAATGTGAGATAGCTAATCACCCAACCTACGAAGTTAAACAAGGGGGATGCCGTTTTCCATACGTGGGACAGGGTAATCCAGATTGTGTGTACAGACTAGGGAACAAGAGATTGGAGAGCAGCACCATGGAAAGGGACTTGGGGGTTCTGGTCCACAGCAAGCTGAATCTGAGTCAGCATGCCCTGGCAGCCAGGAGGGCCAACCGTGTCCTGGGATGCATCAGGCACAGCATCACCAGCTGGTCGAGGGAGGGGATTGTCCCTCTCTGCTCTGCACTGTGGTAGCCTCACCTTGAGTCCCGTGTGCAGTTCTGGGAACCACAAAATTAAAAAAGACATTAAGCTATTAGATAGTGTCCAAAGGAAGGTAATGAGGTTGATGAAGGGCCTTGAGGGGAAGATATATGAGAAGTGGATGATGTCACTTGGTTTATTCAGCCTGGAGAAGAGGAGACTGAGGGGAGACCTCATCACGTTCTTCAACATCCTCATGAGGGAAAGAGAGGCAGGCAGCGATCTCTTCAGTCTCATGACCAGTGATAGGACTCAAGGTAAAGGTATGAAGCTGTGTTAGGGGAGGTTTAAGTTAGGTATCAGGAAGCCAAATCATGAGTGGTGTTCGCCAGGGTTCAGTATTGAGGCCAGTCTTGTTTAATGTCTTTATTGATATTAATTCAACCCTAATTAAGGTGCAAGTGAGACCATTTTCAAAAGTCAATAATATGAATTTTATTAAACAATGGATTTCGGGTGAAGAGGTAGAAAGAAATAGAAAAGAGAGGAAAGAGGAAGAGGGAGAGAGACATCAAGTAAAAGATAGTCACCACGCACATATCCAGCAGCATCTTGTTGGTCCTTCTTCACCCTGGGCTTCTTCATGATGGGAGTTCCAAGGTAATTTAAAATTATTCATTATTTATGCATTTTAAAAAACAAAGGGAATAAATGTTATTTGGTTACACAGTTGTCTAATGCTAATGCATATTCTCTAATGTATGCTCAGTCTCTCTTTGCTTTTGAGTTCTTGGGTTTATTGAGTCAGTGGTCTGTGAGTCAGTAGTCTTGATCTCCCCCTGCCAGAATTACCTTTTATACAGTCAGATCTGATTTCAGCATAGTTGCTGAGTTGGCCCATAAATTCTACATTCTTTCTGTTCATTCTCAGTGATACGTTCTACTCCCCTAGCTTTGCTAACGTCACCCTGGGTCTGCGACCACACCCAAACAATTGTACAACTTATCTCAAGTTCCCACTGTGGTGGCTTAACTTACTGCCCAAGTTTCAGGTCATATTCAAGGCAGCACCTTCAGCATTTGTTGGTGGTCACAGATGTCATCTGGCCCATAACTTGAGGTGATATTTTTTTGACAAGCGACAGGCATATGAGCAGTTGCTTCTTCACAGTTTGCCACAGTGGTAATTTTTGTCTGGATCCCTTATCCAGGATGAGCTAAGTAGATCTCGACTCCACCAGGCCTAGAGTTACTGCCATCCTGCCCCTGCCTTCTGTGCTTATCTTATGGCAAAGTCATTCTGTGGCCTTAATAGTGTTTGAGACAGACAAATATGTTTGTTAAATCCTTACAGCCCATTCATACCAGTGTGAGTTGGTAGATTTGAGCACCTGCTCATTTCTGCAAGCAGGCAGGTTTGTAGACTTGGAGGTGGTGGATGAGACATGGTTTAAGGGGCATGTGTTGACAACTGAGTTTGTGGACTAGTGGTTACAGCTGTTTATTCCTGAGTAATCCCAGTACAAGAGAAGAGGAAGTTTCTATCAGTGTTCTCATGACACAAAGAAAAGCAGTTGTCTCTATGTGCTCCTAAAATGCAGACGGCTGTCCATATTTTTTTTTTACATATATTGCTCATTAAAATCAATCAAGACATAGCTTTTACATAATTGTGGAATTAATTGTAAAGTAGCCTTGTAAACAAATACAGCAAGATAAGAAAATGTCAACATTTTCATAGTTGAAGAATCAAATCCAAACTGTGACTGGGCCATTTTGAGATGAAATCGAATTTTTATCTTCTTGTATAAGTAAATTCCACATGTTGATGTTGTGTATTTCTTTTGGGCTCCAGACATATAGAACAAATGGCTTTCACTTCACCTGCTATATGAATCACTGGTTTTCATTCATAACTTTCTCTTTACAGAGCTCAAAAACATCTACACAGTGTAATATGCTTTGGTAGTTAAAATACTTTGCTATTCGTAAATACCAGTTTGAATGTAAACATGTTTATTTAACTCTGGCTTATGACTAATTTTTCACAATCAGTTACTTTGTTTCTTTACTATGCACACAAATTTAATTGTTTCACAAACTCTGTTGGAAAATGTGGGTATCTTCTTGGACACAAAAACATGTTTACCCATTCATCTTGTTGCATTAGAATAAGTAATGACTAATGTTTTTTTATTTCTGTCTTTGCTGTTAGTTGCTCTCAATAATTGTGTTAGTACAGCATTTCTCCCATCATCAAAACTCAGAGCTGAACCTATCCTGAATCTTCAGCTTTCCTCTTGTGCTCAAAATGGAGAAACATTAAATTTATCATGCTAAAAGTCCTTCTTAGTTTGGAATGAGTCAGGAGTAGTTTAACAGTTGTCTTTGCCCTCTGTTAGGGCACATGAGTAATCTGGCCAAGAATAGCACAGCATTGTGGACACAGTCATAGACTGGCTTGCTGCAGGGATGTATGAGACTACATATGGCAGATGACTATGGGGGTCATCCTGGTTATGGATGGCTGAAGCTATATAGAGACTTTCTGTGAGATAAGTTCATCATCAAGTTCAAGTTTTGTTGCTCAGTGATTTGTTTGTCCTTTCACCTGCCATGTTGTGAAAAATGCACCATCTTAGAAACAGTGTGGGATAATCAGCAGTTCTACCTTTGAGGATAGGTGTGATTGTGTACTTAAAGTAGGACATAAAACAATGACCTGAGATAATGAAGATTCTTAAAAAGAATACTCAACCTATCTATTAAAAAAAAAAAAAAAGTCTAATGTATCTATGGCAGCTACTCATACAGTGAGAGCTGATTAACCATATTGAAATACCTTAAATTAAAAAAAAAAAAGCCAAAAAACATGTAGGTCTGCATAGCAAATCAGTTGCTCAAATCACTTGGAAAGCATGCTGTGACATTTGAAAGAGCCACAGTTAGTGGAGTTTCTGAGCTGTAAACCTTGTGAAGTGGGAGTTAATTGCACATTTTGGTCATGGGAGCACATCCTGCTGTTGCTAGGCTATTGCAGGGTGAGAATGGATGCTGCATCTGCTGATTGCACCAGGGAACAAAATGTTTTCACGTCACATCAGATATGCTGAGACCATGACCTCATCCCATACAGTCTTATTAGCAGTGCTGAGCATGAGTTAGGTCTGTCCACCCAACAAGTAACTACTCTGAAATATTCTGTCTATGCTTATCATTGAAATGACAAGCCCAGTATAACTGATAAAGCCTACATGTGTCCTGAACAAAGTTAGGCTGCATCTTTTAAACAGAACACTAAGACAAGCTTTGGATTTGGAGACCGGAGTGCTCTCCACTATACCACGGGACCACCCCGGTCCCGTGGTGTAGTGGAGAGCACTCTGGTCTCCAAATCTGAAGGTCGCGAGTTCGAGTCTCAGTGTAGGGACCGCCCCCGGCAGTTCAATGCCTCCCTGCCATCCCATCCCGTCAGATCTCGGATGCTCAGCAGCGTCAGCCCCGGGTAGTACTGGGTGCTGTAGATAGTCCTAAGGAGACTTCACTGTCACTGTCCAAGCTTGCTCGGCCGTGGCAAATGAACCTTAGGACTTAATTGATGGGGCCAGTTCTGCGCACGCTGAGCCTCACCTAAAAAATCCACTGCACAGGCTCGAAGGGCACACCCACAGGGGGAGTGCCCTTCCCAAATCTTCGTTTGTGAAGATTGGCCATTATAAGACAAGGTGTACTTTGAATATATTGCTCGGACTGTCTCCATTTTTCCAACCACTTGTTATGTGCCATGCCAGAAATGTATGACCTCTGTTCACCGTCCTGGCACCAGCCATAACTTATTTAGAAAGTCTATCTTCATTTTAGGTGTAAGATACTGCTCTAACTACTGTTAGAAAAGAAATGGAGAGATATCCCTGAAATCTGTGGGTGTTGTCACCAGAGCTGTAGTCATCCCTGCAGTTCTGCAGTTTTATGCCCTTTCTTGTGCAGTAATGCATTGGAAAGACACTGCTCTGAGGCAGTAAGTTCAGTGTGACCTTGACAATAAGCATAGACAGTCCAAGAGTGCCTGTCGTGTTCTCATCTGTGTGAATAGCCTCTTTCAGGGCCAGTTTCCTATAACTGCCTTTTAAAACAAGAGTGCTGGAAATTATGTGCATCCAGTATTTAACACTGGAAATAAGTTTTGTAAAAAATTACAGTTCTTAATAAGCCATCATGTTCTAGTGACAAACACCAAACAAACAGGTAAATAAAATCATTTAAGAGATTTCTCATTGCATACTTACTTATATTTATCTCTGCTGTATAAAAATCCTTATTTTGAGGGATTTACTAGGAAAATTGAATTGCTATGGCTAATTATACTTATTTTTGTAGAATTATTGTCATGTCTGTTGTTCCAAAATCTATGTCATCTTGAAAATTTCCCTTCTTGGCCCTGAATAAAATATTGGTGTGAGCAGTTGCTATAATTATTGGGCATAAGAATTCTCTTTACAGATATTAACCAATAAAAAAGGCTAATCATTTTATCAAAACTTGTGTTTTAGACAGTAATTGTGGAAAGGACAAGCATCTTCATAAAGTTAACCTACCATAAAGTACATTAGGCTATGAAAAATTGAAGATCTGAGGAATTTCAGTATTTTTCCACTATTTGCCTTACTTACAGTGGGCACTTCATTTATAAATAATTAAATTTGGATGAGATGGATGCAGTACATAAAGTTCAGTTACAGCAGACACTTAACAGGATTTTCTGCTCAGTTAAAGAGACTCTCATGAAATAGTTGTCTTCCAGCACATAAGAGCATAGTTGAAAGCAGTTCAGGAGTATGGGGAAATTTACAATTCCTGGTCATGATACAGAAAATTTATTGTGCTATTATTAACTGCTGATTTTACCATAAGTATGGAAAACTGATGTTGTAGATAGGACATACAAAGCAGCTAGTAGTGACAAGATTGTTATGTGTCCCTTACGGAGTGCTTATTATACAAGTCTTCATACACTGCCACTTTTAAATGTGAAATGTCCGATATGAGGTACAATCAGACACAGGACCTTGCTTTGGAGATATCTTGTGACTTGATTTGACTTGACATTTCCTGGGTTTGGGCTATGCTTTTGACACTATATGACATAAATGTGTTTTTATTCAATATGACCTTTAATGTTATTTTTTGCCTTTTTGGTACCAACCTGGATTTGGCTGCAAATATGTCCAAGGGGACCATATGGCCTCTGTACCATTCAGTGTAGTAAAAACCAGAGGTGTTCACCATGAGATCCTTTAGTTGTTACTCCTGACTTAAGCAACTTAATGTTAGCATTTCTTTTTTGTGATGGTACAATTTTGTTTGTCTTGGGAACTCATCTGAGAAAGATTAAAAGCGAGCTTTTCTTTGTTAGGTAAAGTCACGGTGCATAGCCCTAATGGTTGTGTGCATTCTGTGCAATGGCCAAGGTATTCATTTGATGCTTTTGGCAAGCAAATAATTGCACACTCATCCTTAGTTTGTCTGTTTGCACTGATTATAGTACAACCTGCAATATAAGCAACATGAACTTTCTCAGTCAGGTGACACAACAAGGCTTCTAAGTTCCCGGGCACACATATGTGAGGAGAGGACATACCTTGAGTCTTTGTTGGGGTATAACCCAAATCAGTACCAACCTACTGTTTAAGTCTCACTCCAACATCAATGGTGCCTTGTCTTCTTCTCTTTGATTTATGCTGCATACTTTCAAAATTATTTTAGATGTAACTGTGTTGTTTGTTTTCTTTTCGGATTAGAAGATTGTAAAGTAGTGACTAAAACAAATAAAGCATCTACATTCTGAACTTGATGAAAATATGCAAAATTGAGATCTCAATTTAATCTCCTAATAGTCAATATCATAGACAATTATATTATAAGTCTATGTTAGAGAGATGTCCTCATGTTTTCTTGTAGTCTCCATTGTCCTTGCTGGGTCTTAATTTTAAATTATTGACATAATTACAATGAAATGAAACCATCCATGACATAGTCATTAGATTATAAAAGAAACACTGATTGAGATTATGCAAATTAAAATAATTCCTCTAACTCAGATGCAAACTCTCTGCACTCCTCTGTTTAGAGAATTGGCACATACATGTACTTGAGATACATTAATTTCTTCAACATTATAGGAAAAAAAAGCTTTAGATCTTATTGAAAAAGCTTTGTTTTGTTAATATTTCCCATTCTCCATTGATCACTCATTTTCAGGATGAATGACATTTTTGAAGAACACTTCTATACTAAACTAAATTCAAATAGCATTCAGACAGAATTTTTTCCTGTGCCTATTGTACATATTTTCTCACCCACGCAAAGCAGCATGAATGTTTTATTAGGGACTGAATCTCAGGTAATTAGTATCCTAGCATTTAAGTAACAAAACAATCCATGCTGAGCTACTTTCCCTAATAACAACCATAACTAACAGGTTCTTACAAGAAATTAGCTTTTGGAACTTATTATTTTTTGTTTCCTTTCATCATGTCCTCACAATGATGAGGTAGGTCAGAGACTTTTTGACCACTGAAGGCAGTTTGGGGAGAAAAAGAATAAAACTTTTATTTTCAGAATAGAGTTCTGGAAGTAGTCCCACTCATTGTTGCCATTCTACTAATTAATTTCTCAGTCTATCTACTGATTCCAAAATATTGTCTCAGTTTAAGCATATATTTTGTTTAAACACAATATATAAATAAGAGCTGACTAGCCTGTGGAGTCTTGGTTTGGGCTAACAGAATCTACATGCCTTACTCAGACTCCAACTTGCTTTTTTTCTATTGTGTTAATTATGTGAATCTGCATATGTATCTACGGAGTTTCAAATTTTTCTGGCTTTTCTTTTATTAGTATCTCAGTCCTGTAAGTAGACCACACATTTGACTGAGGGTTTTATATTTAAAAAAACCAAACCAAACCAAACCAACCCAACCCAACCCACACATAATCAAAAGGAGTATTCTCTTGCACTAAACTGACCATTTGTATTATATCTCTTAAATTCATATTGCTTTCAAATAATAAAATAAAATTTATGGTTCATTTCTGAGACGTGAGCAAGCAGTGGGTTAGGAAGGTTCTAAAACATTTGTTTTTAATGTCATCAGGCTAGGAAAAAGGTATTGATAGGTGTTATAGATGCTGATATAGAAAATAACGGTAGGGGTCAGGGGAGATAGTTGTTCCCAAATAAGTATAATTTGTTTTGGGAGGTCAGAGGAAGGAAGGGGCAAGAGATGGAAGCTCTTGATTTTGAAATTACAATCGAGGGGCCAATCATGGTCTCATGCATGCAGTGTCAGTCTTAAAAACTAGCTATACCACTGTGAGTCCTCACTCAAACTAGAGGAAAGTAAATTTTCCTCCTGATAAAAATCTGACTCATAGCACTCTAAGGGTTATATGCAAGTATGAAGATCAGAGCTAACAGCTGAAAAAATACATTATTCTGTAGGTTGAAAAGAAGTGTTAATAAACTTTGCAGAATCTCTAAGCCAGTTACGCACAAGACAGCTTGAAGTCACATAATAATATCAGTGAGGTATTGAACACAATGATGTATTCTGCCCATCAGGAAGGGAAACTCTGTACCTTGGTACCATACCAATGCAACTGAGTACCTTCCATTCAGAAGCTGCCTGCATCCAGCTGGGCATAGGGAAAGGCACAGAATTACCTACACATAAAAATAAAAAGAAATACCGAAAATCTGTTGCACATAACTTGGTTTAACCTCCAGGATATGATGGTATTGGCTGACTGAAGTTTCATGGTAATTTTTTCGGCTTTTCTGCTGTCAAAATTTGAGTTCTAAAACAAGGATTCTCCTGGTTAATAGAGAAGAAGTTCTCGCTGTATTCAGTAACTGTTTCAGGTTTTTTTGAAACTGTCACACTATCAAAAGAAATTTGAGGTAAAAAGACACTTGAAACTGAAACAAACAAAAAAAAAGGTAAATTACAAAACCTAAGTCATGTAGTCTTTTTGGTTTTTTGCCACTCTAGATTTTTTCCTTTTATCACCAAAAGGAGGACAGGGAAATAAGATACTGTACACCATTAGCTTTGTTGAAGCATCATATTTCACGATCTATTCCATTTAAAAGAATCATTGCCTAGATCAGCATCAGACTTTTTTAAAAGATATATTTTTCATATTCTTCTAAAAATGTTGAATTTTGTGTCCATCTATGTTTGCTAATGTAGGTTACATAGGCTCTTATGGTTCTACTTTAATGCAGACCATAAAAAGCTTAATCTAAAGCTGCTTAACAAATAATCATGTTTTAGTTTGGAGGTCTTTTTATTGAATGAAAAAAACCCCCAATATATGGAGTCTTGAAGGTGTATTCAAAGTTATAAATATCTTGAGTTGACAATCACAGAATCACAGATTTTTAGGGATGTAAGGAATCTTTGGAGATTATGTAGTCCAATCCCTCTGAAGGAATCACTTAGAGCAAGTGAAACAGGAACTTGTTCTCATAGGTTTTGGATATTTCTAGAAGGGAAGACTCCATGACCTCCCTGGTCCAGTGCTCCACCATCCTCAATGTAAAGAAGTTCTTCCTCATGTTGAGGTGAAGCTTCCTGTGTTTTATTTTATGGCTATTTCTCCTCGTCCTGTTGCTGAGCACCACTGAAATGAGTCTGGCACCATCCTCTCAACAGCCAGGTTTGAGATATTTATATGCATTAATGAGATCCCCTCTCAATCTTGTCTTCTCTTGATTAAATAGGCCAAGCTTCTACAGTCTCTCCTCACAGAAGAGATCCTCCAGTCCCTTAATCACCTTTGTGGTCCTCTGTTAGCCTCTCTAATAGTTCATTATCTTTCTTGTACTGAGAAGCCCAGAACTGGACACAGCACTCTATATGTGGCCTCTGTAGGACCAAGTCCCTTGACCTGCTGTCCACACTCTTTCCAATGCACCTCCGGACACCATTGGCCCTCCTGGCCACAAGGGCACGCTGCCAGCTCATAGTAAACCTGTCAGCCCCCAGAGTTCCAGGATCCTTCTCAGCAGAACTGCTCTCATAAGACAGCCCCAAACGCATAGTTGTATTCAGGGTTACTCCTTCCCAGGTACAGGACCTACACTTGTCCTTGCTGAATCTCAGCAGGTTTTGTTCTGCCCAGCTCTCCAGCCTATGAATGTTCTGCTGAATGGCAGCAGACCTCAAGTGTATCTGTATTCAGACACTCCTCCAGTTTTGTATCATCAGCAAATGTTTCAGTTTGTTTCCTGAATGTTCTGGAAGTGCTGAAAGAGTTCTCCATTTTACCTTTAATCTTTCATATCTCATAGTTTCAGATTATCCAGTGAAAGGAACTAATTAGAGTTGACTAGCCTGTGGAGTCTTGGTTTGGGCTAACAGAATCTTCATGCCTTATTCTGAGACTCCAATTTGCTTTCTTTCTATTACATTAATTATGTAAATCTACATATGTATCTATGGAGTTTCAAATTTTTCCGACTTTTCTGACTTTTGCTACAATGCAGGTGTAAGTAGTAAATTCAAAATCTCTTTGTGCAGTTGAAAGATCTGGAGATATTTATGAGTGCATCAAGTTTGATGCTTTTTCTGCCTTAACTGTTTTTATCTTTAATTTCTTACTTTTCATAACTATTGAGATATTTTCTGTCCCAGAAACTGACATATTTTTTTATACATCCCACTAAGCTCAGTGATTTATTGATTAAGAACAGAAACAATTCAAATCTGCAGAAAGCAAATGATTTTGTGTGGTCC